>JAESVK010000891.1:11354-45959 GCA_017140935.1 Hamamelis virginiana | reverse complement strand
GATTATTAGATAAATTGGGGATTGGGGATTCTGTTTATTTTTGGGGAGTATACATAAAATTGGGGATCCTGTACAAAAAATTTGAAGGACATTGAATGACTAGCATTAAATGTTGACGTGACATAAAGTGGATTGGGGATTCTTAATAATATTGGTGATTATTAGATAAATTGTGGATTGGGGATTCTATATATTTTTGGGGATTACACATAAAATATGTGATTCTGTACAAATTGGTCAAACTTCAATTTTAAGGGTAATTTCGTCCAAAAAAATAGTAATAGGTGTATATCCGTAATATGTTTTGGATCGGGTTCGTAGACATAATATTTTGGAAACTTAGGATTATTCATGGAAATTGCCTAATTTTAAATCTTGATTGTAAACAAGGAAATAACCTCCATTGTTTGGAGCGATCAGTAACCCCTTGGATCAATTTCAAATTTATTTGGATTAATCTTAACATTAATAATCATAAGAATGACTCTCTAAAGAGCTTTAAAGACCTCAAATAACCAACTAACCACCTAGACAAGGTCAAATCGGTCTCTAAGTCTATTATCTTCCTAGTCTTTGGTAAGTTAGAAGCTTTAATCATAATCTTCATGAGAGATCTTAGAACACATTCTATAAAATACAAACTAACCCAAGTTTTGAAACGAAACATGCCAACACACAAAACTTAACATAGGTAATTGATGGATCCACTGAAATTTTTTTCCATCAACAAAGTAGGCGTGATGAAAAATCAAAGGGACCCATAGTGAAATCATTGTTTTTTACAAGCACATGTGAAGTAAGTATGTGCGGGTAAGAATTTACTTGTGCATATCAACAACTACTAATTATATGTATGCCAACTCTTGCTGAACAGATATTCATTAAGAATCGAGACTTTTCCCAAAAGAAGCCACTGATTGATGATCAACTGGATGAATCAAGAAATGAATATTCAATGCTCTTTTTCCCACTGAACCACGATGGCATCCACTGGACATTGCTTGTTTTTGACATAGAAAATGTCTCGTGGACACATTACAATTCTCTCTTACCAATGAATCAAGAAACTAATGGTAGATACTATAAGGATGTTCAAAATGTGGTATGATGCAATCTAAGTACTTTGATACTTTGGGAAGATAATTGAGATATAGGTTATGGAATAGTTGTGAACATTTTTGAATTATTTTTTAGAAAGATTATGTTGAGAATTATTGAAAGGACCACATTGAGGAGGCAGGAATTTAGCCACCGCGACAGGCAATAATGATCTTTTACTACCCAATTGAGACATGTCATGATTGTCCACAAAAAAAATGGAGGGTAAATTTCAATTGGAGTCTTATTTAATAACCTGTTGATGTATAAGATATAGTGAATATATTGCTAAATTTGGGACATATTTTGCAGGCTTGACTGTGGTGCTTTTGTGTGCTACTTTATCAAGTGTTTATCACTTGATACCAAAAGATTTGACAACTTCAAGAATGTCAAGGACAAGGTTCTCCCATCGACCTTATCATTAACAACCATTAGGAAATTCAGGGCTGAAATGATAAGCATGTTCATCAACGATGGGAAATGATTGTGGCCTAACACAATGGTTCCGAAATGTACAATCAGAGATGATGACTTTTTGGTTTAAAATGATAGAATATTTAGACATGTCCATGTTTTTCTAGTTATCTTCACACTTTGGTTTTTGAAGATGTTGGTATCAAATGCATTTTGATTCCGGTAAACAACCATATTCAAATTTTGTACCTTTATATGATTGTAAAGGTATTTTGTGAAACTTTATCAAAGTATTAATTTTGCAAGTTTAACAACTGCACCATATTTGGATTGGTTTTTTTTTTTCTTGGATAATAATATAAATTTATATCTATTTGTTGAAAAGAAATGTTTATGAACAAATGAGGAATTTTGCCTATTTCTGACTAGTCCCATCCCCCCAAATTGATTTTTTTTTTTTTTTTTTGGCAAGTTCTTTCAACTTTATTTAGGTTGAGACATATAAATTTACTTGAATTGTACTATATACGAGATTCGGTGACATATCCCGGTTCACTCATATGCACTCTATATATATATATATATATATGTCGAAATAGTGTCATATACATGTATGTGCATTTATCCAAAAAGACATGTTCATATAAGTCATAGTAATAACCGAATAAAGCAGGTTAGAGGTTCATTTATATGTCTGTTTTGTAAAAGAAATTTAACTTGATTTAAACATAAGCTGTTATGAAAAAAAAAAAAAAAGGAACTCATTTGTTTAGTTCACTAAAAGTTAGAGACAAACATATTTGTGAACTCTCACACATATTGAAGAGCAACTGAAACTGTAACGCCTCAATCTGACACTACTGATGACCGTCCCGAGTAGATCGATACGTGTTAAAGCGGAGATATAGTCTGATATACTCATAAATATTTCCAAACTAAGGCATAAGAAAAAATAATATATATATATATATATATATATATATATATATATATATATATATACCCCATTTGGATAAATACGGTCCACTCCTCATTGGGATAGTTGGGACATGTATTTTGAAAAATCGACTGTAGGATTAGATACTCCTGTTATGTATGTCATGTCTGCCAAAAATCACAGTGATCTAACGGTTGGTTCATGAGAAAACTGTCTATGAAAAAAATTGACACTTAAAGAACGATAAAATGCAAGTTTTTTTCACAGTCAGTTTTCTCATAAACCAACTGTTGGATCACTGTGATTTTTGGCAGACATAACATACGTAACAAGAGTATCTAATCCAACGGTTTATTTTTTAAAATACCTGTCCCAACTATCCCAGTAAGTAAAAATATAATATTCCAGAACACAATGTTCAATTGACTAACAACATTTACCTATTTCTCAAGATCAAAGCCCAGAAGACTACCCAGTGCAGCACTGTGGGGAAAACGCCATGCTCCGGCGATCCTGCTCTACTACCTTGAGAATCTGCTACATGAAAGACAGCTGTGAGCGTTGAATGCTCAGTAAGAATATAATTCTTAACTAACATTGATAATAAGGATGCATATTATCATTTATAAAAAGTTTATAAACATAAGTGTGGTTCAAAACAAATACAAGTGCTCACATGTGATATGCCAACAATTCACCAAGTACAGCTCATCTGATCTCATAAGTTAGCCAAATACACCATTCATCTCGTTGGTATGGGAGTAGTCTCAACCTGTACTAATATAAAGAGGATCAACTCTTTTTCCATTCAGAACGTAATCCATTCACATCCAATATATCATAACATAAACATAAATATACTATGGCATAGCATTATCGCATCATAAAGCAAGATGACAATTCTTGTATATTCTAACCACATTGTAATCACATAAATCGTATATGCATCAATAGTTTGTAAATAGGATTCTCATAGTTCATAATGTGGGCAACACCCCTAAAATAACCATTACCAGCGTTAGTAAGCATATAAATATTCCTACCTCGATTGTTAGGTCTCCTCCAAGCCTAAATGCATATGCAAGGACTATGTAGCATAATGATCTTCCCGGGGACTCCCCAAATCTGAAAGAAAAAGTAAATAATGCATTTCAACTCCTAATTCAAACACAAGCACAAAAGAAAATAAACTAGGGCCTCACACCCTATCCCGTATCATCCAAGCCCTAAAATCCATAAGAGATAAGCTTCATAAACTCCCCTGAGCATATAAAGTTCATTTAAAACGAATCCCAAATGAGAAATGCAGAAAACAAGTAAAATGGCTAAAATTGAATGATTAGTCGACTAGTAATCTCTTATTAGTTGACTAATGGATCGATTAGTCGACTAGTCCACATAATTAGTCGACTAATCGAAGGTCAGTAGCCATGTTCGAACTAGTTGACTACTCCTAGTTGACTAGTTGACTACTCCTAGTCGACTAGTTCTCTGCAAAACACAAATTTCTGAAAATCAAGCTTCTCAAATCCTTCTTCAAACACCAAATGTCAACACCGAACTTATAACCCACCAAAAACAAACCTTAAACAAGTTAGATCTACTACATTTACACCCATTCAAAGCCCAACTTAAAAGATTCAACATGGGTTTCGACTTTGAAACCCATAAAACCCATTTTAACATACATTAACAAAAATTAACTAAAATATCCAACTCAAAACCTCCAATGTCATGGCAAACACTTCTCAAAACCTTAATATACTTCACATTATCATCAACCATGCTCAAACCAAGCTTAAACCTCAAAAAAAATCCATAAATGGGTTCCAAAGGAAACACATTGAGGAAAGAAACCAAGAAAATCACATAAACCAAACGAACCTTACCTCCTCCAGCGACACTCGGGCGACACAAATCCTCCCTCTCTTTCTCGGGCTCTCTCTTTTTTCTCCCTTGCTACCAAAAAGAAATGGAAGAAAGAAGTGGGGTGGCTACCTTATAAAGCTTGGGGATATAAGGGGCATTTTCCAAATGATTTTTATAAAGTTTTTTTTTTTTTTTCTCTAAAATACCGTTTAAAATATTCAATTTATTGAAAATGAAAACTTGGGTTTTCACAGAAACTGCGAACTTTATTTCAATGAAACTTCCATAAAATATTTATTTTGTAAATGACAAAAAAAAAAAAAAGGTGTGGGATGGTAGAAAACGGTTATAACTAGAATTGTTTCAAAGGTTCATTATGTTTTTCGATTGTGATGCCCCACACGATCACAACTATCGCACTTCATCGTCCTAACTTTTCACCTTTTGATGGTATTCTAGGCTTCTTAGGCCTACCTGGCTGTCTTTTGGTGATCGGAGGGCGTAAAATATCTTCGATGCCTGTCCAAAATGTTTTACTAATAGTTGTAATTGGATGGATTGATTCTAAATAAGTTTCCCTGTAATTTGAAACATGGAAGTAGGGATCAATGAGGTCATCCAGGTCACTTCCACTCTTTTGAATTGCAACTGCAGTATGTGAACACGAATAAACATGTACGCCTTTCAATGTTCACAACGACTAAAGGAATGACACAAACTTTATACACAACATCATCTAAAGCTTTCTGAATCATATAAAAAATATTTGAACATTCCACAGAATTACAAGAAGCTGCAATGGTTCTTGAGTCAGCCATTTTCTCCATACATTTGTATCTTATAGCATAAACCAACTTAGTAACCGGCAAGTCGTGGGCCTCTTTGATAAATGAGTTAAAAGACTCAATAGCATTTGATGTCATCTCCCCATAATGTTGCCTCTCGAAGAATGCATTGCTCCAGTGTTTCAATGGAGTTTTTTCCAAGAAACTTTCAACTTTATCCTTACAGCTTAGTTTCATCAGCGAACTAAGTCTTGCATTGTAACAATCTCGAGTAGGTGCATAAGCACAATAACGAAATCTATCCACAACATACTCTTTATAAGCACCCTTTTTTCCTCTCAATTTGTCCCTTAAATTAGCCTTGAGGTGATTGAGACAAAAACCATGGTAGCATGATGGAAATACTTGGCTTCTAATAGCTTGTTGCAACGATCCGAAATAAATGTCATCTGGTGATCGTAGTCTATTATTTTACGAAGATGTTGGAGGAACCAGACCTAATTATCTTCATTTTCGGCATTTACAACTACATACGCCAATTGGAAAAGCTCTACAAAACTACTATGAATTATATTAAAATATCAAAATTATATGCTTAAATCGCATAAAATCTGCAGTAGGAATTTTTAATTGTAATGGGTAAATTTAATTGCAAGATCTCAAAAAACATGTAAATTTACCTACTGCAGAACATAAGAAAAAAACTAATCTAACATATTACCTTGATTCCCATCCTTTGCTACTGCTGAAAGCAATTGACATTTGTATTTTACTTTAAAAAAAATCACATCTAGGAACAACATTGGGCAACAGTAATTAAATCCATATATTGATGCAAAAAAAAAGAAAAAAAAAAGTCTATTAAATCGCATCTTGCCTTCCACAACATCGAGGTTAAAGAAAATTCCAGGATTTTTACGTAATGCCTCATCAACATACCAACGAAGATCGTCAAAAGATTTGGAATCATCGCCAAAAAGCTCTTTCTTAGTTTTATCCAACGCCTTCCAAGATATACGATAGCTAATTTCAACACCATAATCGGACTTCATGTATTTCATCACCATAGTAGCACGAGACCACGAGTACTTGCATCCACACGAACTTTATCAATTATGCACTTACGCACCAAGTCTGAACAGACGCTTTGTTCTTCAATGTTTGTATGTAAGACCCACAAGTATGAACATTGTCTAACTTTTTTATATAATACTTTTTGTATTCATCATTAACAGAACAATGCACCCGCAATTTACAGCCTCTAGACTCGAGGAGTGAGCACTTAGCAGTCGCCCTGTTGCCTTCATTCTTCACATAATCAAAATCAAATCCTACCTTAATTGCATACTTACACAAAACCTCACGGAATTCTTACGCACTACCTTCAAAACATTGTCCGATTCGTGATATACCATAAGCCCACTCATCAGATAGTAACAACTTCTTCTTATGGAGGCAGTAGCTTAGCAACAAATCGGTTTCGCAACCTACCTCTGAATTTTCTAAAAATTGTAAATTATTATAGTCTCCTGCATTGTCATCTTCGTTCGTGCTACTACCTCTATCTTCACTTACAATTCATTCAAGAGATTAGTAAAACGAGTAAACATATCTCTTACATTTTCACCTTCTATCATTTTAATCATTTGATAATCTTGTCTAAGCATGAGAGCTTTGGAACGTTTAACTTGTTTGGTACCTTCATAAGTGACCTCAAGTTTTCTCCAAATTTCTTGTGCCGTAGCACATGATGAAACACGATTGTATTCACTAACATTAATAGCACAATACAATACGGTTTTTGCTTTAGAATTAATTTGGATAACTTTCATGTTATCTTCGGTCCAATCATCCAAAGTTTTGGGAACAAGTTGCCCTTCGGCATCCTTTTTTAAAACATTTTGATTCCCTTTCATTATAACTTTCCAAATTCTCATGTCATAAGATTCAATCCAATTTTGCATTCTATTTTTCCAAAATCCATAGTTTTCACCATCAAAAAATGGAGGTCTATCGGGGTTGGTTCCCATTTGATTTGCCATAATCTTTAGCTCAACAAATTTTGAAAAACAATGAGCACTTGCTCTGATACCAATTGTTGGCCCAAAATATACTCTAGAGGGAGGGTGAATAGAGTATAGGCAAATAAAAATATTTCAAAAATGGGATATAAGATTTTTTGCAAACTTGAAAATGGGTAAATAGAATGCAAGATTAAATATCAACTCAATACAACAAGAAACAAATATATAACTAGAAATAAAGAGATTGAGTTAGAGAATCAAACACCAAGATTTAACGTGGTTCGGTCTTCGCCTACATCGACGCCTCAAGATCTCCGTCTCGAGGATTAATCCACTAAGCAACTCCTTCAAGGTGGAGAAACCTTTACAACTTGCCTTCTTTCAAGGTGGAAGACAACTCACCCACAAGAGTTCTCACAAAACCCTTACAAAACTCACAATACAAATGATTGAATATTGAATGATACAATGAATGCTTCTCAAAGCTGATTTGTAATCAATACAAGAGCACAATAACTTCTCAAAGGATCAAATGGATGAAGCACAAGAGTTTTTAATCAATGAGAAGAGTGAATATAGAATGCTTGAGAGTAATGGATGTAAAGACAAAAGATTGAATCACTAAGTGTGCAGTAAATGATCACCAACCTTCAACATATAGAGAACAAGCCTCCAAATGGCTGTTTGAAACCCTAGAAGTCGGATTAGGAAAGTTTAGGGTGGTTGGGGAACATTTAATGCTTGAATGACTAATTTAAGAAAGAGCCGTTTTGAAGTTGCAGAAGCCTTAGTCGACTAGGACAAGCTTGTTAGTCGACTAACAAGGCATTTTCAAAGGCATTTTTCATTCCTGGGCTCGGTTAGTCGACTAGCACGAGGGGATTAGTCGACTAGCTAGTTGAAAATATGTTTGAACAATTTCTGGGTTTGTTAGTCTACTAGAACATGGGGTGTTAGTTGACTACCAACTTAAAACACATTTTGGAAAATTGATCCGGGATCGGTTAGTCAACTAGCCAAGGGCGATTAGTCGACTAGCAAAGTTGCAACCAAAACATGGCTTCGGACCTTTCATTAGTCGACTAGCAAAGGCAGATTAGTCGACTAAGAAACCATTAGTCGACTAGTCAAGGGTGATTAGTCGACTAACTTAGAATTTCACAAACCCTGCTTCTTGACTTCGATTAGTTGACTAGGACTGGGTGGTTAGTCGACTAAGGAAGTGGCAAAAGCAAAAATTTGAAATTTCTAAGTCAAAATCAACACTAAACACTTTGACAAGTTAACTAAGTGTTCCAAAACATTTTTGGTCAATTTTGAAAACAATTTAAGCATGAATGCTAATGCACAATGAGTTGTAAAAATTTTCTTTTGAGCTTTACACAATTGATCATGAGAGAAGCTTTACAAAGTGTTCCTAAAGTACTTATAGATCAACTTGACTTCAATTGGCCTTCATAAGCTTGAGCAAGTCTTTAAGTTGATTTTCAAGGATTTGAACATCTTTGAATTGCTTTGACACTTTGAAGTTTAGAACACCATAAGCTTTGATTTGAATAATGAGCACTTGGAATGCTTGATGAATGTTGATGAAGACTCCAAAGAGAATCTATGGAGACACAACACTCAACCACTTGTTAGAAGAAAGGTATGGTTTAGTTATCATCAAAGTAAGGTCAAGGACTTTAGGGCTAACATACCTTACAAAAAAAAAAAAAAAAAAAAACATGGACATATATGCCTAAGATGCATTAAGTTGCATTTGAATCTGTAGCAGGTAAATTTCATTAAAACAAGTAAAAAAGGAAAACTTGTGCTGGGAGAATGGAAAAGAGGAAAATTTAAACATATCAGAGCATCCTTCATTATGTAAGAAGATAAATATACCTTAAAGTTGCATTAAGTTTCATTAATTACTGCATTGAGTAAATTTCATTGCAACATGCCAGATAAGTAAATTTACCAATCTTTACAGTTTATATATATAGGTAAATTTACTTATTTGTTTAAAGACATATAAATACACATTTGCAATGTTCGGGTCTGCCATCAAAAAGTCAAAAAATGAGAATGAAAATGAGAATCAAAGTCTAAAATAATGAAGAAAAATAAAGGGAAAGAGAAAAATGAAACAAAACAACCCAAAAAAAAGATTTTCAATGAATCAGCTATCAAACATCTTCGATGCCATTTGCTAGAAGAAGCAGCACCCAACGGGTTTCTCGTGAACTCGGGAATTGATATGGTAGCCATGATATCCACAAAACGATATGTGCAGCAGCATGCTCGTGTTTCCAATGCCACTTGCACATTAATCCAACCATTGAAAATCCTAATTTGAAAAAACAGGTATATCTCATTTATAATTCAAAATTTGAATTGAAATAAATCTCTAAAACTTACCATAAAGGCAGCAATACAGTTACACCATTTAAAAGGTAATAAAACTCTCCTTAAAATCAATAAAAAAGGTAAATATGCCATTAAATAAAAAAGTTGACTTTAAAAAATCTTAGAGGGATCTTTGGGTAAACTTTAGAGTGTTATGGGCCTATTGGTTTGGAATCCAATGTCTAAGGGGGTATGGATAATTTTCCCTAATATTTTTTTGGGGAATTTGGTGAGAGGTCCTCCTTAAAAAAAGTTTAATGCAAAAAGTCCTCCTAATATTTATTTCCTTTGTAAGGTCCTATTTAAGAATTATTTCATTCAAAAACTCCTAATCTTTTCAAAATGTCAGAACTAGCCCCAGCACAGTGAAAACACCCAATACAGTGAAAATACCTCACACAGTGAAAATATCACAACATAGTTAAAACATAAAACACAGTTAATTCACTTTTTTTTTGTTTTACAATTTCTCTCTCTTCTCTCTCTCTCCCTTTAATTTCCTTGTATAATATACTATATTTTTACTTTGATTGCTGCTACAATAATAATAATAATAATAATAATAATAATAATAATAATAACAATTAACCTTCCGGAAATGCTACTACTGGTTATCTTCAAAATATATTTTCCAGCTCATTTACTCAGTCCTTAATAACTTGATTAATTGTAGGTAGAAGCAACAATTGAACATATTTATCGCGTTCGTTTGTGTCTCACTGCAGATCATCTTCATCGTGTTTGTTTGACAACTATGGAGTCAAGCTCATCTTCATGGAGCTGATGAGTGGTGGCACTCGATCAGAGGATAAGAAGGAGAAAAAGAATATCGGCACCTTCCACGGTCGATGTTCACGTACTTATAATTGAATTTCCATTACTGTGTCTTAACTGCAGATGAGTGGTATCACTGTGGGTCTGCTCAAAGCTTTGTGTGATTTGTTTCACTGTTGGAATTGTTGTTGGTTACACGCTTAAGCGATGTGTCCGACGCTGGGCTTCCAAACTTCTCAAAAGAATAAAGGATGAATATATTGATGCCGGCCACTTGATCCTTTGAATCTCATGCCAATCTCAATGTCCGTTTCATCTCTCTCTCTCTCTCTCTCTCTCTCTCTCTCTCTCTCTCTCTTCTGCTCTTCCTCTCTTCCTCTCTCTCTCTTTTCTGCTACTAATTTTCTTTACCTTCATGTTTCTGGAAATTTTTTATACGTGAAAGACTACAATGGAGGGGGTATTTTTGTTCAAAAGTGGTAAAAGGACTTTTAACAAAAAAATAATTTTTTTATGGACTTTTCAAATGAAAGTTCTCATATGTAGGATTTTTGACCATATTACCTTATTTTTTAAAATTAACCAAAATTCTCTTATAAGGATAATGCCATAAAATTCTACCGTATATTCACAATAAAAGTCTTCTTAATTAAATTAAAATATGTCATAAATACCAATTCAATTTTAAATAGAATCTAGTTCTCAAACACTTAAATATCATATAAATTTAGGGCAAATTACCTTAATATTCCTATGGTGTTGAAAAATTACTAATATAAACCTCCTTTCAAAATATTTACTATTGTAAACCTCTGTACTAGAAAATGCACTAAAATTCAATTTTTTTTTTCCGAGAATACCCAATTTTGTACAGGATACCCAAATTAGTATTACATAATTTTGTTAAGAATACCCAATACCCATAATTTTTAATAATACCTATGTTTGATAACAATACCCAATCCACAATTTTGTTCGCGCGCAATACCCAATTTTGTTAAGAATACCCAAATCATGTCTTATCACATCATGTCTAATGTTGTCAAATTAAAACTTTTTGAAATATAAACTATTCGTAATACCCAAAAAAACACATAAGACCCAAAAATGTATATGATACCCAATCCCTAATTTTGTTAATTATACCCAACTTTGCGAAGAATACCCAAAATTTTTTTGTCCTTACATAATCATAGCCCAACATATATGTCACATCATTTATTAAGTTGTCAAATCAAACTTTATGAAATATAAATTATACGTAATACCAAAAAAAAAAAAAAAAAAACACGATACCCAAAAAAATGTATATGATACCCAATTCCCATTTAATATATAATACCCAAAATTAAACACAATACCCATATAATGTTTTACACGTAATACCCAAAATTGTTAGTAATACCTACATAAAATAAAAAAATGGATTTATTATTTCAAGGTTTGTAATCATCCCTAATAAATGTGATTTGATAATACAATAAAAAGAAGGATACTGGGTACTCTTAAAAAAATTTGGATATTAAATATAGATTGGGTATTGGGTATTCTTATCAAAATTTGGTATTCAGTCAAAATTTGGGTATTTGACCGTTGGCAAGGGCAATTTGGGAAAAAAAATGTTATAGTAAATATTTTGAAAGGGGGTTTAGATAGGTAATTTTTGCAAACTATAGGAATATTAAGGTAATTTGCCCTGTAATTTACACTCTATTCCTTATTTTCAAGAAAAAATAAATATAGCTTTTCTAATATTTGCAATAACACTTTAATTTTATTTTATAAATGAAAATTTTGTAAATTCCTAATGAGTCTATATTTATGATTTATTTTTGTATTATGTAACTTTCATTTCTGATTTTTTTTTTAAACTTAAATTTTTAATAAGTTTGAGTATTTTGTTTTAGTTTGTATTGCTTACAACATATTATATTAATTGGAGAATTTTTATCCTGCAAAAATTATTTGTGCAACACACACGTATTGCATTGATCGACTAATTATACAATAAAGTCCTTATTAAAGCAATGTCTTAAGAAGGATTAGTTACCTTGATATTGTATGAAGTAACCACTCTCAATAATCAAACTTATGCATTAATCATGCGCTTGACAGTTGTGCAACTTTAATCTATGGTCACAAATTATGTAGTTAAAATTACTACTCATTGCAAATTTACTAACAGACTGTGATGCTAGATGTACTCTCTTTCTCTCTTGATCTCTCCAGTAAAAATCAACCTAGTTAGTGATTGGTGGAGAAA
This sequence comes from Hamamelis virginiana, assembly GCA_017140935.1. Taxonomy (NCBI): domain Eukaryota; kingdom Viridiplantae; phylum Streptophyta; class Magnoliopsida; order Saxifragales; family Hamamelidaceae; genus Hamamelis; species Hamamelis virginiana. The sequence continues at coordinate 33,401 of JAESVK010000891.1, read as the reverse complement.
GCAACACTAATTGTTCTTATTTGTTACTTGTATGACTAATTAGTAAATAATATCTTAATTGGTTTGGTGCTTTTGAAACAACCTTTAAAGAAGAGTAAATTCACACGCCCATGCCAATAGCCCACTAATTCTGTTGGTTAAGCATTTGTCTTCAAGATTTCAGAAATAATTTACCATGCAATTTCGTGGGAGATTACTACCTTTGGGGGAAAAAAAGGTTGCCTGCTTGTGAGGGAAATTTAATTAAAAGACTCCACCCCAGAAGCTACAACGGACGGTTTTTAAATATGGGGGCACCTACCCCCCACCCTCTGCAATTCATTTCACTTTTTTCTTCTTACATATAGTTCATGAAAATACCAAAACAATCTTTTGAATAAAATGAACTAATGTGATAAATTAACAAGACAATACATTCCCAAAATAACATGGCATGGTACATGTGATTGGTATAGTGAATTTCACAAGGACTAAAACAGGAAAAAAAAAAAAAACAGAAACATAAAATAGCTGCCTAGCTATATATGAATTAAGGTGACAATGAAGCAAAGCTTGCTTTTAAAAGTAAGAAATTACTTCCAAAGTGTGTCAAAGTTGCATGTCTTCAAATCACAAGTGGGTCTTCTTGAGCAAAGTGGAGTTGTGAAGCAACAAGAGCTTTTTCAAAATCTTAAACACTGCAACCATGTTATGTCTCTTGGAAGAAACCATACCACTGCTTGTTTTGGACATCTTCAAGGTCCGCAGTCTACATGACTCTACCATGGCTTCCGTGGCAGCGTTGGACTCGAAATCTGAAACACAACTTCTCCATTCCTCTTTCTTCTTCTTATCATCCCAAGAAGAAACACTAGTTTGTAGTAATTCCTCATTAAAGTCCTCCCACAGCTTGTCCATCTTTTCCTCACACAATTCACTGGCATCGACCTTTATGCTCTTCATTTCAGCTTCAATGTAGGGGAAGCTGTTTCTAGAGCTATCTTCTTCTCCCCTTACATTGTTTACATCACAATAATCAGAAAAAACTAGAGAAGGAATATGCCGTAACCACGGCGAAACGCTAAAAGGAGTGACAGGGTTGGTCACTGTTGGGAAGCTGAAATCTTCCGTGACCATAGCTTTGTTGGATAGAGTCCTTGCAGTGAGCTAGGCTAGCTAGGGCAGGGTTTTGCAAGCTAATTAAACAAAAGATCGAAGATAGATAGAGGTTTTTTTTTTTTTCTTCTGGAGTTGTAAGGTTCAGTTGTCAAGTGCTAAGAGTTTCAACAGTTTGAATTTATATGTGTGAAAGGGCATGGCATGCTAGATTTTTAATGTTTTCAACAGTCTGTATTTATATGTGTGAAAGGGCATGGCATGCTTGTTAGAAATATCAGTTTTGGCTTTAATTAAGTTGAAGTTGGGTCATCTCACCTACCAACTTATTGATATTTGACACGAGAGAGAGAGAGAGAAGTGTGTATATATATATATATGTGTGTGTGTATATATATATATATATATATATATATATGGTCAAGGCATGTATAAATGTGATATTGATTTTTGAAAGGCACAAATAACCTCTAGAGCTGGTTTTGAATTTTGAAAGGTACGCATAACCCCTAAGAAGGTCAAGTCGGTTTTGCAGGAAAGAGCCAGCGGTTGGTCCATTCCATATGGACCACATGCAATCACTATTAATCTAACGTTAATAGTAGAAATTGGTTGCTATGAGCTCTTTGTACGTTGGGTACGTGCGTTGTTTTTGCCTTTTCATTTTTATATTAAATTAAAATGAAAAAGTAACAGTTAATATTGTTATAAGAGAGAACTGAATAGTAGTTCACTTAATTGGTATGTGCACCTCTTCTCCATTAATTCACTTCATATCCAATGTTTTAAAATCCGGACGGTTCACCGAGCCGGAAAAATTATCAGGTTAAGGGTCAATCGGTCGAACCGTGATGTCACCATGACGTCATAAATATATTTTTATTTATTTATTTTAATGCAAAATAAAAATATTGTATTATTAAATTAGGTGCCTTGGGTTTCTTTTTGCTATTTGGGATTTTTTTAGACTAATTTGTCTTTTTAGCCTTCTTAGCTTTAAGAGATTTTAAAATGATTGAGGCTAATTTAGTCATTTTAGCACCTTTAAAAAAAAAAGACCAAAAATCCGGCCGGTTTTTTAACCGGGTTGACCAGTTCAACCACCGGGTTAACCGGTTTTTACAAAATAGGCCGATTTTTATTAATACTGGATTTTAGGGGGTTGAACCACCCGGTGAGACACCTGGTTTTCGATTCAACCGGTTAAACCGGCCAGGCCGGGCCGGTCCGGTTCGGGTTTGACAACAACTTTCATATCATGTCACAGTGATCGTACGTAGCTAAAATAATTATATATGATAGATTTTCATTGGGTGATAGTCCTACTTGAAGATGTCGCTAGCTTAGCTAGCTAGATTCCACAAAAGCATATCTATTAATTAGTTTTCTTTAACTTACTAACATTTACCACTCATTATCTAGGAGAGAAACATTTGGGAGCTAGAGCCCGGCCAAATGACTCTTAGGCCACCAACATGGGTAACTCTATCCCATTCCCTTTAAACCCCTCATGCCAAGATTTTGAAGAGTTGAAGTACATATCTTTTGCTAGCTTGTAAGACTGCTAGATGTACTATTAACTAGTTATAAGATGGTACGTACTATAAGTAGGGATGGCAATGGGGCGGGGCGGTACGGGTTTTCCACTTCCCCGTCCCTGCTAATAAAATTACTCTCCATCTCCGCCCCGTATCCCGGCGGGGAATATAATTCTATCCTCGTCCCCATCCCCATAGGGGTGGGGAATCCCTGTTCCCGCCCCGCCGTTCCGCCATTTCAATAACAAATTAATTATGAATTATAAAAAATTGTAACAATTTTCGATAATTTTTTGTACTTCATCTAAAAAATATTATTATTTTTTTAAAAAAATTTAATCGTTTGATCAATGTGATTTTTTGTATATATGATGTGCAATGTGTACACACATATAACTTAATCTAATTGTTAGTTTATCAAAATACCTATTCCATATTGATTTTACAAACCATATGTCAAAGTAAGGATAAGGCGGTGTGTGTAGGACCAACAGTAGAAAAGATTTGATAAATTGACCGCTAGATTAAATACAATTGTCATGAATTTCATGTTCGCAAAAAATCATAGTAATCTAATGGTCAGTTTATGACAAATGTTCATGAAAAATTATAATAATTTAATTCTTCAAAATGTCATAAATTTTTTTCTAGATAGATTTTTTAAAAAATAACCGTTGGATCATTTTGATTTTTTGCGAGTATGTAATTTATTATAAGTGCATCTAATCCAATGGTCAGATTTTCAAAATCTATTTTGTATTTATTCCTATAGAATATGGACTATAAAGGTCACCTTACACGTACATAAACAACATAATTGTATGAAGTGCAACTTATAACAACATCTTTCCTGTCATCGTGAAAAGAGATAAAGCTTAAATAATTGAAAAGAAAGAAATAGTTAACAAACTCAACACAATAAGGGAGACTTAACTTATTATATAGGAAATATATAAGAATGGTTAGAAAATGTTAGATTGATAGTGAGATCACCAAGATGTGAGAAAATCAAGTAATCAATATTATTAAAAAATGGTTAAAAATGTTAAAATTGATGGGAGGGACATAAACGTGAGGAGGTCATTAATAATTTCGAAGATACACTTTACCGGCATTCCTTTGATGGTGATTTTCTTCGTTGCTTAGGAGAAGAAGAAGCAGCTCAAGCATTGAAAGAAGCTCATTATGGTGTTTTTGGCGCTCATTAGTCGGGTCCAAAACTCCACTTTTGAATAAAAATGATGGGTTACTATATATTGGCCAACCACGGTGAAAGATTGTATGGACTATGCCAAAAATGTCAAGCTTGCCAGTTCCATGTAAACTTTATACACCAACCCCTTGAACCACTTCATCCCACAATTGATTTCTAGCCATTTGATGCATGGGGCTTGGATATAGTAGGGCCATTGACACCAAAGTCTTCTACTGGACATTCATATATTCTAGCCACAACCGATTACTTCTCAAAGTAGGCTAAAGTTGTACCACTTAGGGAAGTTAAGAAGGAAATGATGGTTAATTTCATTAAAGCCAACATCATTTATTGGTATGGTGTACCTCGTTACATCATAACTGATAATGGAAAGTCATTCTATAATACTCTCATGGACAAGCTCTGTGCGAAATTTGGCTTTAAGCAGTAACAAGTTTTCAATGTATAGTGCACCGGCTAACGGCCTTGCAGAAGCTTTTAACAAGACTCTTGGAAACCTACTCAAGAAGGTTGTCGATACGTCAAAAGAGATATTGGTATGAAAATGTTGAAAAAACTCTTTGGGCATATCGAACAACATATCGAACCCCTACTCAAGCTACTACATATTCCCTAGTGTATGGGGTTGAAGTTGTTCTTCCACTCGAGCGGTAAATTCCTTCCTTAAGAATTGCTATTCAAGAAGGCCTAATGCATGAAGATAATGCTCGTCTCCATCTTGAAGAATTGGAAGCAGTAAATGAAAAGAGGCTCAAAGCACAGCAAATGTTCGAGTGTTATCAAGCTCACCTCTCTAAAGCATTTAACAAAAAAGTTCAACCAAGATCTTTCCTCGTTGGGGATTTAATGCTCGTTGTGCGAAGACGTATTATCACTACCCATCGAACAAGTAACAAGTTTATCTCAAAATGGGGTGGACCATATGTTGTTCAAGAAGTTTACACAAATGGTGTATACAAAATAGTTGATGGAGATGGGTTAAGAAATGGCCCCATTTATGGCAAGTTTCTAAAATGCTACTATACCTAAAGACTAAACTACACTCCTTATCGTATGAGTCTAAACTGCGTGTTACTCCTGGCCCGCATGAGTCTAAACTATGTACGGCACCACACAAAAAAAAAAAAAAAAAAAAAAAAAAAAAGGCGGGATTGAAAACCCCAAAAGGCGGTTCAAGCAAAAGTTAGGGTACCCAAAAAAAAAAAAAATTATCACTATTACCTTGAACTACGTATTGACTTGATCCCTTTTGGGTACGTAGGCAGCTTGGAAGTTATTCTAAGTTCAGTTCAATCCTTAAAATTTAAAAAATAAAAAATAAAAATAAAAATAAAAATTCATCATAACTTTGAATCATGTATTGCCTTGATCCCTTTTAGTTATGTAAGCAGCTTAATAATCATCTTATGCTCAGTCAAATCCTCAAAAAAAAAAAAAAAAAAAAATAAAAAATACGTTAAAGAATACAAATTCAAATATCTACTTTCATGAAAAAAAAAATATGCAAAGGATATCTTGATCTTTTTTCGGTCACAAGCCAACCAAACTGTGCATCGATGGCTCTGAACGGCGAGCGACGACATACTAGTAGTTATTCGATAAGCACGTAGCGCATGCTAAGTGAATAGCACCAATATGCGGTCTTAAAATAAGTCAGACGATCTTTAGTCTCGAGCGACCACATCATTCTCTCAAATGATGTGACGGCTGATCTAATCATTTTTTTTTTAGTAAAATATTTTCTTTATAATAAATAAAAACTGGAATTGATTTGGGATATATATTTTAATTTTTTGGGATATATAGCATTCTCGGTGAATTAAATGTACAAAGTTAACCTCATTTTTTGGGTCACTCTTTTCTACACATTATACCTGTTAAGTATCACATGGATGGGACATTAATAATCATTTGCTCCATAAATTACAATTTAAATTAACAAAAGTTTTCATTTTAATATTATTGCAATGCTGGAGGCCCGGAAAGTATAAATTAATGAACTTGAAGAAAAGGATGTACACGAACCCAAAGAATAAATAAGAAAAATAAAGATCCCAATCATAAACTCCCTTTAAAAGAGGGCAATCTTCTCTTAAAATTAAATGTAGTCTTCCATGTGGGGTCATAGTGGGCACGGGTTGGTTAGACTGAACAAAAACAGCGACTAGTGGGAGTACCACGTACCCCAGTTGACCAGTTCCTACAAATTGATGGCATTTTACTATTCCATCAATACGTGCTCGACCTTGGGATTATTTGTTGGAAATTGTTGATTCAATTTTAAAATTTTAGGAGTTCGGATTGCCTCAAATAAGAGGACTTTTTAAGGAGATAGACGATTTTAAGGAGACAGACGAAGTGAATTAATCATAACAATAATAAGCAAACTCAACAATTAAAATAAAATAAAATAGAGAGTGAGAAGAAGAAGAATGTGGAGATGGAAAGAAAAATAAAATGAACTTTATTAATTACTAGCTGCCACACAATAAAACGTTCGTCGGTACGGCTCGAACTACCATCGAGCCCTTTGAAATAAAACTACTACTTCACTTAAGAACAGCTATAACCATGTATGCCTTTGATATGGAGTCAAAGTGACCAAGCAACATAAAAAACAAAACTACTGATAATGGAAAATCCTTGATATGGAGCCACAGAGGGCCAAACAGTACCAAAGACTAAAAGGAATCTCCCATACTCCAAGTTAGGGTAAAAGAGATGGGAGTTCTCTAATTCTTCTATTGAGTTCATGTGTGTTGACAGAGACTAAAATGAATCCCCCATACCCCAAGTTAGGGTAAAAGAGATGGGTGTTCTCTAATTCATCTGTTGAGTTGATGTGTGTTGAGAGAGAGAGAGAGAGTTTGTAAGTCTTCAGGCCTTTATTTATAGACTTCTAAGTGGTAGTCTCCTAGTTGGCTTCAGCTAGTTGTTGGATCATCTTCATCTTCAATCTTTATCTTCATTTTCAAGTTGGATCATATTCAACTTCTATCTATTTCTATCTGGATAAGACTCCTTCCTTATCTTGATAATTATTATCCAAGAGTGAAGAGTTTGGATGCCAACAAACTCCTTAAAACCAGCATTTCTGATTGGCTTCAAACTCCTTGAAAATTAATCTAATTCTATCTAATTTATCATTGGCTAGAATTAAATAATTTAATTAAAACCATTTTACTAGCCATCGAATGGCCCTGTTGAATTATGGATTAACATACCCCTGAACTCTTGTAAAAATTGAGGATTAATTTTTTAAAAGAGTTGATTCAAATGATCATTTTTTTATTTAATTTTTGGCCTTACTCTTTAGTTTTTTTATGAAACTATCCAAACACTACCATGAACGTACTCATCCTAATTTAGCCATGGATTGGCTTTATGAACTTATGGTTTTGGAATGATTTTTTAAACCATTTCATTGAATCATGAATTCACATTAGAGTAGCCACGATTGGCTTTATAAATTCAAGAATTTTTTTTTTCTCTTAGTGCTGGAAAATGCATGACAACAGAAACCTTTAAATAGTGTCAGAATTTCCAAGAAATATCCATAAAGAATTTTTCTTTGACATTTTGCACAGTGTAAATGCACATGCAAATGAATTTGTACATAAAATTTCATAAATTTTGGGCCATTCTAACTAGGTTCGAAGTACACCTAAAGTTCAGTTATTTGTGCTGGAAAATGCAAGTCAGAACCAACTTATTAGCGGTGTTATTTTTAAAAAATAACCACAAATTAATTTTCAATGAAATTTTACAAACTAAAAATAGACATGAAAAGGAACATGTGTGAAAATTTTCATGAATTTTGGACAGGTCTAGGTAGGTTCGAATGACCCCTCAAGTTAGAGTACATGCTGCAGTAGAGATTTCCAGCACATTGTAGGTTGTAGAAAAAACCACTTCGAGATATGCAAACCATCTTCAAATGACATGAAATTTTGTAGATTTCAACTTCAATAAATTACGAAGCCATAGAAACAAACGGAATTCACAAATAATATTTCTAGAATTAATTATGAATTTCCTAAGAAAACTGGTTAAGCTGTCAGGATACCAGTAAACTAAAAAAAAAAAATCTTAGCCATTTGTTTGGTTATTTACTTGGCCACATCGAGGTCAATAATTTTGGCCAAGCTACTGAATCAACTTAATCACTTTTTAGAAAAACTCTTCACCAATAAAACTTTGATTAGCCCATCCATTTTGATAGTAATTTGATGAGCTCCACAAATCCAATTTGGATATGAAACTACCTATGTACGATGAGTGGTTTTCTTACTTTGTTCGAACCTAACATCCTCTTTGACAAAACCAAAAATTTTGTAATGATCCAAAGTAATTGGTTGAGGTTCCTTAAAAATAAAATCAACATGGGTTGGTTCATCTAAATGTTTCTACTCATGTAAAATTGAATTATGGCCATCTTTTTTGCCATCACCTATTTCATTAACCACTAACTTTTGGCCATCAACTCTATGGTTTTGGCTACATTTTTGGTCAACTGATACTGCATCAACAAATAAATTTTGGCGATATTTTTCATCATTTTGGTCATCATAACTATTAGTTTGGTCATGACAACCATGTATATTGTTATGTCCATCAATTTGTTCGAATCGAACAACACTATATTCACTTCGAACCTCTATAGTACCCCCCGACTTTGACCTAGGCACTTCCATTTGTTTTTTAGCAGGTCTCATAAATATTTCTTTTTCATGGTGCCCCCCGAATGTCTCCTCAATGTGGTTTTCCCTTTAAAAACCATCATTTGATATTTTAATTTGGCTTTCTAAATTGTTAGAAAGAATTTCTAGCAATGGCTTAATGGGTTTTGATGATCCTCTAGAAGTTCTTATACTCCCCGAGGGTAATCTATCTAGAATCATAGTCATATGTCTTTCAACAACTCTTTCTACATTGATCCTTTTTCGAGTTGCCAAATTATTGGCAAAATTTTCCATTAAAGGTTGGATGTTTTCTATCGTGGAATCCCGTTTTGAATCATGGAATCCCGTTCTGAGGATTCCACAATCCACTATGGATCACTCCTTCAAGGTGGAGAAACCTTTACAAGTTGCATTCTTTCAAAGGTGGAAGACATTCACCCACAATCTACTTTCTAGATGGTAGATTCTCACCCACAAGGGTTTCACAAAACCCTTAGCTCTCACAATATTACAAGATGAAATTGAGAATGTGTACAATAAAGAAAATTCCTCAAAGAGTAGATGATGTACAATAATAAAGCTCTCACTAAAATCTCTCAAAAGATTAAATCACACAAGAGTGATGTAAAACAAGTTTGAGTATGATTGTGTATGATCATTAGTTGATTCAAGACTCATACAATAAGTATAAATAAGCTCTCAAAAGAATATGGCCATTAGGCACGAAAATAAAGCCGTTTGAAGTTGCAGAGCATTAGTTAGTCGACTAGGACAAAAGGGTTAGTCGACTAGCAAGCATATTTTACAACAATTTTAATATCCCGGGCACGGTTAGTCAATTAGGACTAAGAGGTTAGTTGACTAGCTTATGAAAAATACATTTGAAACATTTCTGGGTTTGTTAGTCGACTAGGAGCAAGCTAGTTAGTCGACTACCAACTTAAAATCTTTTTTAGAAAATTTCTCCGAGATCGATTAGTCGACTAGAAAGGGTTCATTAGTCGATTATCAACTTTGCAACAAAACAGGGCTTCTAACCTTGCCATTAGTTGACTGAGAAAACATGATTAGTCGACTAGGAAACTATTAGTCAACTAGACTAGGGTGCTTAGTCGACTAACTCATGATTTCTCAAAACATTTCCTCTAGACTTCACTTAGTCGACTAGGACTAAGGTGTAAGTCGACCAAAGAAGTTGCAATGTCAATATTTCTAAATACTTAAGTCAAAATCAACTTATAAAACTTGGGCAAGTTAACTAAGAGTTCAAAGACATTTTTGGGCAAGTTCAAAATGTTTTCCAAAGATGTTTAGGCCAAAACAATAAGTATAAAACATTTTGTCTTTAAATCCATATAGCCCATTATGAGTTTGAAATAACTTTTAATCAAAATATAATTTTCCAATTAAATCAAAGTTGAGGTCATTAATGCATGTTCTTTTGAGCCAATGAAGTTCAATCCTAAATGAGAGATTTACAATATAAATCCTAAGCACTCACACAAGAACAAAAGTAAGATCTTCATAAATAAATCTTCAACACTTGTGCTTGGCTTGTGCTAGGCTTGAGCTTGGCTTCATTTGGATTGCATCAATGCAATAGCTCTCTTTATGGTCCTTAGTGAATATACAATATATACATATCCACATAAGGTTCAATGTAGTGCATGAGCTTTATCTTCATGATGGCTTGAGCCTTCTTCATTGACAACTTGAATCCTATTATATTCTTATAAACACATATACCAAAATGGATATACAAGAACTATAGGATAATGTCAATCAATCAATAAGTTTAGCCAAATAAACATTCAATAAATATGACAATGTTAATCAAGTAACTAATATGACATTGTCAAACAATAAACATTCATTCAAAAAGGTTTGGCAATAAACACGAATGAACATCAAAATATTCATATGCAATACATCAATATATTCATATGTAATACAACAATATTATCATGTGCAATACAGCAATGTATTCATATGCACATGAGAGATCAAAACACAATGTTTGTTATCATCAAAATCATTTAACAAATATGGGTGGAAGCCATAAGGCTAACAATCTCCCACTTTTTGTTGATGACAAACATTGAACACAATTTGCATATAGAATAAATAAATCAATCAATGAAACAAATAAATCAATCGATGATTTGTGACTCCCCCTAACAATACACATATATGCAAAACATTACTAAAGAATCATATAGCATATTTTAGGTAAAACAAATCAATGATGTAAAAATAAGTCCATGATGCAAAGATCATGAAACCGCAATTCATACTTGCAGATAAAAACAATATGACAAACAAATAGAATCACAAGACAATGATTGTTATCTTCAAAATCAACCAACAAGGGTGGAAGCCATAAGGCTAACAATCTCCTCATTTTTGTTGATGACAATCATTGGGTAAAATATTGCATATGAGAGTGAATATATCAACTAAGGATTTGTAGCTCCCCCTATCAATATGTATAAATAAAAGGATAGTTATAATATTTAAGTATGAGCATATTGTAGGTATTAAATCCATATATGATTCATATTCATTTCATCATGCATATTTTACTAATAATATGCATAACAAATAATATCAAATATTATATCAAAGATTATGCATATTTCTCCCCCTTTGGCATTAACAAAAAGATACCAATTAGAGGCAACAAAGAAGAGAACAAAAGTTCAAGAAATAAGTCCTTATCTTCCCCAAAAAGAATACATGGGTTTGAAAAAGGATTTTTCTTCTTTTCACACAAAGAAATATCAATTTAGAAGAAACAAAAAAAAAAAAAAAAAAATACCAAATGATGAAGATACCAATTAATACCAATTTAATAAACATCAATACATCATATTGGTAGACAAACAATACATTTATGACATTTGCTTCCAAGCATCATGCTAAGACAAATGAAAGTTAATAGGAATCATCCAAAAATCATGTTGAGCAACAAATCAATCAATGAAAGATGTTATAGCTCCTAAATCATTACATAACAAATCTCTTCATCTTGCAATCAAATAATATCAAGTTTCAAGCATATGATCAATTTGAATTATAAACACATGACATAGAAGGAATTATGAACAAGAATTTAAAATAAATTCTTACAAATTACCAACCAATGTTGATACCAAAAGTTGGTGTTTATTTCCTTCATCTTTGAAGAGTTGATGGTGGATTTGCATGACTAGTGATTTTATTACTTCATGTTAGAAATATTGAATGTCCTCCATCATCAATGATTGAGTGCAAGACTTCGTCATTTATTTGCCACACAAAGATTGGTTCTTTCTTGATCTATGCACACAAACATTTCTCATCCAAAGTTTCAATTTCATTAGAGTAAATATCAAGATCACATATATGCTCAAAATATTGAAAAGAGAGAATATACAATGATAAATAAGCATTAACAAGCATAATTCATTACAAGGTAGTTAAATGTCATTTTCGGACTCATGGTAGTTTATAGTCATTTTGAACTAATGGGAATCAAACACTATGTGAGATAGGATCATCATTCCTAACCCAAATAGTTTTCACCTTTGGTTGCTTCAAGGCAACCTTAGGATGCATAGACTTGTTCCTATACCAATGGCTATCATAAGTCCATAATCATATGGGGTCCTTCTATGGTTTCTTAAGAGGTGATATCAATTTGGTCTTATATGACCCTTTTTATCACAATGATGACAAATGGGAATAAATCTAGGAGAATGATGTGTATGAATGGGTTCATGCATAATTGTCCTATATTTGTTCTTCAAGCCATATCTTCGACTCTTATCTACAAAAGTCTTGGCTTTAGGTCTTGGGCATTTGGGACGAATGTGTCCCTTACCACCACAATTATGGTAACTAGGAATATATTTGGGTCTTGCCTTGATAACATGAGGTAGCTCCTTTGGTTTTAAAATATGAGCTATTTTTGAAATACATTTTTCTTTCTCCAAAGAGTCTATTTCTTTTCTCAAAGAAATCTTTTCATTTTCACAAGTTTTCAAATTTTGTTTAATACTCTCAATTTCATTTTTCAAAGTTGTATTTTCATTTTTCAAATCTTCAAAGTCACTTGATGAAATTGAGGTAGAAGAGGTGTTTCTTAAAGATTCAACCTTTTTAACCAAAGTTGAATTTAGGTCTTGAAGAGCCTCTTTTTATTTTGAAATAGATGACAAATCATTTTTCAAAGCTTTGTGAATTTTATTCAAAGCATTATTTATCTTGTAAAGTTCTTGACAAATAGACATAATTTCCTCAAAAGAAAATTCACAATCATTTTCAAAATCATCATTAAAATCATTTACACTTTGAGGAAAAGTAGATTCATCATATTCATGAACATGAATACCACGACAAAAATTTTCAAAATCCATTCTTTTGAAGGCAATCAAATAGTCAAGTTTGCACAAATCTTTAGCTCAATAGGATAAACAAATGAAGAGCCCCTGCTCTGATACCAATTGTTGGCCCAAGTATATACCTCTAGAGGGGGGTGAATAGAGGTTATGCAAACTTTAAAAACAATTACCAAATAAAAATTTTGGTTCAATTAAATTCAGCGGAAGATAAAAAAGTTAATAAATTTAATTGTAAATGAGAGAGCAAGATTGAATCACAACTAAACAATATATAGCAAGTATATAAATTGAAATGCAAGAGAAGAGTTAGAGAGATTCAAACACAAGAATTAACGTGGTTCGGCCTCCGTCTACGTCCACGCCTCAAGAGCCCCGTCTTGAGGACTCCATAATCCACTATGGATCACTCCTTCAAGGTGGACAAACCTTTACAAGTTGCCTTATTTCAAAGGTGGAAGACACTCACCCACAATCTACTTTCTAGGTGGTAGATTCTCACCCACAAGGGTTTCACAAAACCCTTAGCTCTCACAAGATTACAAGATGAAATTGAAAATGTGTACAATAAAGAAAACTCCTCAAAGAGTAGATGATGTACAATAATAAAGCTCTCACTAAAATCTCTCAAAGATTAAGAACTAATTTGGCTTCAAAAGAGAATGATGAATCAAATGATTAAATCACACAAGAATTATGTAAAACAAGTTTGAGTATGATTGTGTATGATCATTAGTTGATTCAAGACTCATACAATGAGTATAAATAAGCTCTCAAAAGAATATGGCCGTTAGGCACGAAAATAAAGCCGTTTGAAGTTGCAGAGCGTTAGTTAGTCGACTAAGACAAAAGGGTTAGTCGACTAGCAAGCATATTTTCAAACAATTTTAACATCCCGGGCACGGTTAGTAGACTAGGACTAAGAGGTTAGTCGACTAGCTTATGAAAAAAACATTTGAAACATTTCTGGGTTTGTTAGTCGACTAGGAGCAAGCTAGTTAGTCGACTAGCAACTTAAAATCATTTTTAGAAAATTTCTCCGGGATCGATTAGTCGACTACAAATGGTTCATTAGTCGACTAGCAACTTTGCAACAAAACAGGGCTTCTGACCTTGCCATTATTCGACTGAGAAAACATTATTAGTCGACTAGGAAACTATTAGTCGACTAGACCAGGGTGCTTAGTCGACTAACTCAAGAGTTTTCAAAACATTGCCTCTAGACTTCACTTAGTCGATTAGGACTAAGGTGTTAGTCGACTAAAGAAGTTTCAATGTCAATATTTTGAAATATTTAAGTCAAAATCAACTTATAACACTTGGGCAAGTTAACTAAGAGTTCAAAGACATTTTTGGGCCGGTTCAAAATGTTTTCCAAAGATGTTTAGGTCAAAACAATAAGTATAAAACATTTTGTCTTTAAATCCATATAGCCCATTATGAGTTTGAATCAACTTTTAATCAAAATATAATTTTCCAAATTAAATCAAAGTTGAGGTCATTAATGCATGTTCTTTTGAGCCAATGAATTTCAATCCTAAATAAGAGATTTACAATATAAATCCTAAATACTCACACAAGAACAAAAGCAAGATCTTCATAAATAAATCTTCAAAACTTGTGCTTGGCTTGAGCTTGGCTTCATTTGGATTGCATCAATACAATGGCTCCCTTCATGGTCCTTAGTGAATATATAATATATACATATCCACATAAGGTTCAATGTAGTGTATGAGCTTTATCTTCATGATGGCTTGAGCCTTCTTCATTGACAACTTGAATCCTATTATATTCTTATAAACACATATACCAAAATGGATATACAAGAACTATAGGATAATGTCAATCAATCAATAAGGTTAGCCAAATAAACATCCAATAAATATGACAATGTTAATCAAGTAACTAATATGACATTGTCAAACAATAAACATTCATTCAAAAAGGTTTGGCAACAAACACGAATGAACATCAAAATATTCATATGCAATATATCAATATAGTCATATGTAATACAACAATATTATCATGTGCAATACAACAATGTATTCAGATGCACATGAGAGATCAAAACATAATGTTTGTTATCATCAAAATCATTTAACAAATATGGGTGGAAGCCATAAGGCTAACAGAATCCCCCATACCCCAAGTTAGGATAAAAGAGATGGGTGCTCTCTAATTCATCTATTGAGTTTATGTGCGTTGAGAGAGGGAGAGTCTGTTGGTCTTCAGGCCTTTATTTATAGACTTCTAAGTAGTAGTCTCTTAGTTGGCTTCAGCTAGTTGTTGGATCATCTTTATCTTCAAGCTTTATCTTCATCTTCAAGTTGGATCATCTTCAACTTCTATTTATTCCTATCTGGATAAGACTCCTTCCTTATCTTGATAATTATCCTCCAAGAGTGAAGAGTTTGGATGCCAACAAACTCCTTTGAATCAGCATTTCTGATTGGCTTCGAACTCCTTGAAAACTAATATAATTCTAGCTAATTTATCATTGGCTAGAATTAAATAATTTACTTAAAACCATTTTACTAGCCATCGAATGGCCTGGTTAAATTATGGATTAACAGAAATAGTAATTCATAATTAGTATACTTGGTGGGTATAAAGTGTTTAGATTGATTCATGTATTAGAACTTATTGTGGTTCATTTATTAGGAGTTAATGCAATTCATGTATTTGGTTTAGGATATTGAATAGTCATCTAGGAGATTGTTGGTCCATGTATGTAAGTGTCTATATAAAGGAAGCAACCCCACACACATATTGTAACCAACCAACCAAGTGAGACCTAAAGAGAAAGGTCTAAGAGAGACAGGGTACTTTGAAAGTCTCTTGTGTACTTGTGTAGGAGCTCTATACGGCCTATAAGGCGTACATCTCCATATACGTCATAGGAATCTATATGCTTGTGTATGTGTTAGTAAACCCACTTCATTTCCAATAAAGTAATATTGAATGCTAGTGCATCCCTAACAAGTGATGCAAGAGCAAGCTTAATTTCTGCAACGAAGTGGTATAAAAACAAGCTTAATATTTCCAACAAAGTGATATTGTATGCTTCCATTGAATCCCCAACAAGTTTGTACCAGAACAAGTTTAATTGTCCAACATTATTTGGGATTATCCAGAATCGAGTGAATTGGAGATAATTTAACTGATTTTATATCTCTAAGTTGTTCGTTCAGAAAAAAAAAAAAAAAAAAGTAGTAACTATTTCTTCTTTCTTCTTTCTTCTTTCTTTCTTTTTTTCTTTTTTTCTTTTTTTTTTTTTCTTAAACAAAGAGTACAACTCCTCCTTTGTACAGGAAGTAGCTTAGAAGTGACATAAGGAAAAGAAAAATATTTTATGTTTTAAATGTATATCTCAAATGATGCAGTGGATGATTCAGCCCTCATCTTTTGTAACAAATTAATTCTCTCATTGATAATAAATAAAGGGTTAAAATTCATTTGGAATACATTTTTGGGACAATTTTTTAGGATATATAGTACTTCTGGAATGAAAATTAAGGGTGCATCTGGATAGGCTATCACTTTATTTATTTATTTATTTATTAAAATTAATTAACAAAGTGAAAATTTTGAATTGTAAAGTATTAATAGTTATTTTTAAAGGTTGAGGTAGTAAAAATTTTTTGCTATCTCAAAATTTAAAAGTAACTATCAAAGATGCGTTATAAAAAACTGTGGAATTTTTTTTTTTTCCTTTATATATTTTTGTTTGTAGAAGTAAAAAAAGAAAAATGAAGTGCACAAGACCTGTCTAATTAATTAGTTCTAAAATTCACATATAATCCTTAAAGTTTTTCAATTGCTAGTGATATCTTTGGCAACATACTAGGTCAAACCCAGCCAGATCCACTTTTGGGCCTTGATAACTCAATAGGTGTGTTTTTTTTTTTTTTTTTTTTTTTTTTTGTGAGAATTGGCTAAAAGTCATCATTTAGAAGATTTTCATGCCAAAAGTCCTCCCAATAGATTTTTCTTCCCAAAAGTCCTTTTGGCATGAATTTGACAAAAATATCCATCCTTTCTAACAATCTTCAACGCCACCTACACCCCCAACCCCCGAGTTCACTACGTCACACCCTATAGTGACCTGTGTTAGTTCCCTAAGCCGGAATGCAAGTCACTACGACAACGCAGGTCACTACGCCGAAAAATGCAGGTCACTACATCGAAATGTTTTAAAAAAATACAAGAAAAAACAATCTCTTTCTTTTTCCTCCATTTTCTCACAAACCAAACAAAAAAATTAATTTTCCAAATGAAAATCTATTTCTTTTTCCTACATTTTTCAAACAATTAATCCAAAAAAATCTCATTCCTTTAGTGGTGAAGAGAGGAAAACAAAGAGGATTAAGGAAGACAGAGAGAAGAGTCGACGAAAATCAGCTATTACAGTCATGCAACATATTTTATATATATATATATATATATATATATATATATATATATATATATATATCACAATTCATTCAAAATTAAATAATTCTTTGCTCAATTATCACTAAAAGATTCATGGCTAAAAATAATTACTCTCAGTGCTAAAGACCGTGTGCCAGGCCTCTCCTGGACCATCATCGCCGGTGATCTTTATGTTCAGATTATGTATGACTCCTCCATTACGCCGTCATACGTCGTCAACTCACCGTGATGCGTGAACCTCAACAGAAACTCGACAGTGATTTCTGCTAGTAGAGCGATAATCAAGATGAGAACGAAAGCCAGAACGATGCCAAGGACCTTAAAATTCGTCGGAATCGACATGATAACTTTCGTGTTTACTGTCTCGTTCTACTTAAGCAAGCATTTATTGTGTATATATAAGGAGTATGTGATCCTCGTGAGGTCTCTCAAAGGGATGTCTCTCGTGAGGTCTGATCTATTAATTGTTAATAAGTGAGGGGTCAAATCATAAATACAATGAATATTTTCTATAAATAAGTGGTGCTAGGTCAAGCTAGCACTAAGTAACCTATCATCAAAATAGAGGAGGCCAAAAGAAGAGAGAAAACCCTAAGGGCCGAAACCCTAGAGCTCTCCCTCTCCCGTAGCCGAATTCCTCTCTCTCTCAAGATTGCATCTTTCTTAAGTGTTGAGCATTTGCAAGGGTTCTCAAGGTCTTGTGCTCATGTGGATACCTTGGAGGCTTCATCCACTTTGAATCTCAAATAGAAGTTACATCAAAGGCATCCAAGTAAGTATATTTAATTTATTAAATATATGTTCTTGTTTTAATTATTTATGATTCTATGCTTGTTTGATTTTCTGCTGGATTTGATGGATGGATTCGAATCTATAAAAATTTTATTGTTCGTCTTCCGCTGCGGGTCCATCTCATATTAAAATCATTTCAATCATGGCAAGAATTGAGATCAAAGACTATATCAGGCTGAGTTTGCATACAACCGTTTTGTTAATCGCAGTAGCCAGTTTAGTCCGTTTTATGTTAACTATGGGTACAATCTGCGATCCCCTCTTGATTTGAATCTGACCCCTGATTTGACTAGCATTAATAGAAAGGTTGAAGATTTTATTAAGCATGTTCAGGAGGTCCATCAGACTACACATCAGCATCTTGAGGATGCCACATCCAAGTATAAGCGTGATGCTGATCGGAAGAGGAGGTTGGTGGAGTTTGCGGAAGGTGATTATGTTTATGCTGTGTTAACTAAAGATCGCTTCTCTGCATGGGAGTACCACAAACTTGCTGCTAGAAAGATCGGTCCGGTGGAAATTGTGGAGAAGATAAATCCCAATGCATATTGGTTGAAATTGCCCAGCTACATTCGTACACATGTGTTTAATGTCAAGCACTTGGTTCCTTATCATGGCGATAATTCGAATGATGAAATTGTGAATTCAAGGGTGAATTCTCTCCAACTACGGGGGATGATGCAGACCGGGTTGGGCTTCTGGCCCAAGACTTTATGGAACAGCTGGACAAGAAAAAGGGGCCCAAGCAGAGTTGGGGCTCGGGGGCGAGTTTGGGATAAAATCATAAAATGGACTAGTAGGATCGAAAGTCATCGGTGACGGAATTGCATGAAAATTGGTAGTTTGAATGGAAATGGCGAGACGAGCAAGACTTACTGCTTATGCTATGACGTATGCTGCTTTTTGGGTAAATTCCTTCATTTAGGCCTCCGATTTAGTGATTTTTCTATTTATGGAAAGATTTCGCCTACCAATTACTTTTCCTACAGAAGTCCGTTTGACGAACCGTTGATTCCATAGCGATCCTTAGGGAATATATTTATAAATTTTATCTTTATTTCCCATATTTCCATTTTTTGGCAAATTTCCTTTTATTTCAGTTTTTCCCTGTTTCAGCAATATTAGGGTTTCTAAGCTTTGTTTTAGTATAAATATGATTGTAGCTGTCTTGGCAAAACAGTTTATGAATTAATAAGAATTTAATTGAGAGTTTTCACACTTTTTCTTAAGTTTCTCTCTTTAAGAAGATCGAGTACTTGGTTGCCTATTTTCCTGGCACTATCATTGTGACACGTCAACAGGGATTTGGAAGGTTGTTCGTTGTTGGTGAGCTTGTCTTCAATATTCCGCTGCATCAATTCATGACTCATTTGACCCCATCGCCCTTAAGAGACACAATCAGAGAGGCAGTCTCCATTTTTTTTCTTTCATTTTCTCTTTATTCTCTCTCTCTCTCCCTTCCTTTTCATTTCTATCCCCTCTTTCTTTGCTTGGAATGGCGAGGGGATGACCATTGGCATGCCGACATCAACTTGTGGAGTAGAAATCTCTGGAAGATGTTAAATCATGTGCTCTCTAGAAGACAATTGATATGATGCATTTGCATATCTCAAGCTTAGGTGATTTTAATGGAGATCCTAAGCATCCCGTAGACGTTAGAACAAGATTCTACCGCAAGCATGTTTTCATGGAAGATTGCTTCCTGGCGTCTTCTGCAAGCCTCAATCCTTCGACGTAGTGAACTGCGCAACTTCGGTCGCTTCACATCAATGGTTCTCACAAGCAAGAAGACCAAGCATTCATTTTCACATACATAGGGATAGATCTAGTCGCTGGTGGCAAGATTTGGTAGGGCCATGGTTGAATGTTGAGAGGTCGAAGAGCTATGGCCATGGCTACTCACGGCTAGGATTGATCGGACAGTGCTTGAAGAAAAAGAAGGGGACAATGCTTTTCGCTGCTTCGTATTGTCCTCCGATCAATTATTCTTTAATTAGGAGGGGTATAATGAAGGTTTTATTAAATTGAGCTATGTTCAATATCCATTAATGGTGAACAGAGCTCAAAAACCTTATAAATCATGAATTTCATTTAAAAAAAAATATATTATGAGATTTTTTTATTGAAGTTACGGAGATGAATTCCAAAATTTTATTTCCATTTGGTGTTAAATCTAATGCCACAATGTACTGGTAAGCTTGCTGGGGAAGAGGTTAGGGTTGACACGAGGTTTTTAGTCCATTTTCTCATCAGCCAAACAACTGTTCCAGTGAGCTCTCCTTTTTTTTTTTTTTTCATTCTTTTTTGTTTTTGGATTAATTTCTAGTTTGATTGTTTGAAAAATGTAGGAAAAAGAAATAGGTTTTCATTAGGAAAATTAATTTTTTGTTTGGTTGATGAAAAAATGAAGGAAAAAAAAGAGATTGATTTTTCTTGTATTTTTAATTTTTTTTTTTGATGTAGTGAACTACGAATCGGAGTAGGAACTCGGGGTTCCGGCGTAGTGAACTCAGGGGTCCGGCGTAGTGACTTTGAGTGTTCAAGATAGTGAACCCCAAGTTGAGGTTGAAGGTTTTTTGGGAAAGAAGTGACATTTTTGTCTAATTCATACCAAAAGGACTTTTAGCATGAAAGATTTTTTGAGAGGATTTTTGACATGAAAATCTTACAAAGGAGGACCTTTGGCCAAATTCCCCAAAATAAAATTCATAATAAATAAAATATAGTAAAAAAAAATCATGAAACTTCATAGATATATATGTAGATACATTAACAATTCAAGATAAATATTAATATTGCATAAAAAAAATAATAAGTCTACTCCATTTTCTGGTCAAAGAAACAAATGGTTAATTGTCAGAAAGGGGGTAATTTAATGCATTCTATATATTAGTTTAGGGGGCAGATTGTTGCAATCAAAACCACGAGAGGTAACGTGAAATTAGCCAATAGTTTAAGAAAGTAAAGTGTAATTTTCCATTTAAAAATTATATAGAACCTTTGCAGAGCCTACACTCAGGAGCTGAGGCTTATACACAGCAGGAGTTTTGTTTATTAACCTTAGAACCATTAATTAAAAATTAAAATAAATTATCTGATAACTTATTAGTAGTTAATAATAAATTAATAAGGGCAATTTCTATGAATAATCCTAAGTTTCCAAAATATTACGCCTATGAACCCGATCCAAAACTAATTACACAAATATTTTTTTAGGACATAAATACCCTTCATTCATATGGGTATTTATAATTTGACCATTGAAATGGTCAAAATTTTTGTACGGATGAATTAAAAAAAATCGGAGAGTCACCAATAATCAATACAATTCCCAATTTTGTGTATAATCTCCAAACCCCAATATTACAAAGGATTACCATAATTACAAATAATCACCAATCCCCAATATTACTAAGAATATCAAATAGAGTAGACAAGATTTGATTGATTTGATGTTATTGGAAAGCGCAAACTGAATGAATGACATGTACGATGTTGACATGACATAAAGTGGATTGGGGATTCTTAACAATATTGGTGATTATTAGATAAATTGGGGATTAGGGATTTTGTTTATTTTTGGGGATTATACATAAAATTGGAGATTCTATACAAAAAATTCGGGGGACATTGAATGACCCGCATTAAATGCTGACGTGACATAAAGTGGATTGAGGATTCTTAACAATATTGGTAATTATTAGATAAATTGGGGATTGAAGATTCTGTTTATTTTTGGGGATTATACATAAAATTGGGGATCCTGTACAAAAATTCGGGGGACATTGAATGACTAATATTAAATGTTGACGTGACATAAAGTGGACTGGGGATTCTTAACAATATTGGTGATTATTAGATAAATTGGGGATTGAAGATTCTGTTTATTTTTGGGGATTATACATAAA
>JAESVK010000890.1:760383-774533 GCA_017140935.1 Hamamelis virginiana | reverse complement strand
CACCCCCCCCCCCCCAAAGATCAACATTTTTCAGGTGCGGAAGCATGATCAGGGATTGCTTGCAGAGTTGTCAGGCAGCTGCCTTAAGGATGCTGATCTTAGTTTTATCTTTCCTTGGGCTATTTTCCGTGGTATTGTAAATGTATATTTTGGGGTTTGAGAGTGGGTTGACATTATGATACTTAGACTCTGATATGACTAAACTTTTAATAGATATGTATTGCTTATCATATGGACTTTATATTAAAGTATGTTTATTTAAATTTATGAATTTTATGTGATAAGCAACACAGGACGAAATATGAACTGTCACAGCTTCAGAATCTGTGTATTCTGGGGATGTTACAGAATCGAGGAAAAAGCAGGAATATCTTTATTTTTCATTCCATATTGAGTGTTGAAACTCCACGTTGACAATTTTCAGTCTATAATATGCGCTGAAGGTCGACATTGAGAATCATGTTAATTTGTTTATCTTGCTTTGTCTTGTTTGTGTTTATGATGATATCATTGAAATATATAAAATTCTTCTATGAAAACATCCCTTAATTGTGCATTTTATTTGTTTTAGTGTTTACTATTATTTATATTAATTTAATATTGTGTGTTTATCATTTTAGATTTTCATATCTTCTTTAAGTTTTTCTAATCATACGTTCTTTTATCTTTAGCAATGATGGATAGAAATAATAGTTATTATATTATAATTATTAGTTCTTCTTCATTTAATTATTTATTTATTAATAGCTTTATTTCTTTAGTAATATTGTCTCTTGCGAGATTTTCAGTTGTGATGTTGATAGACTATGCAGCGTTGTTTGTTGGGAATTAAAATTAGTAAATTTCAATTTTTCCACACTATGGAAATACGATAATTTATGGATCAACATTGATTGCTTGATTTGGCACCTTTTCTTGATTTGCAGCTTTTGTTCCAGCACTCATAAGAGTTGAAGATCCCTGAAGTGATTCAGATAAGTCTGAACCATTTAATGTACCCGCAAGACTCTCAAGATTTTTCAAGAGATGAGTTAGAAGATCTTGATCCTTGGTTTTGACATTCAAAATACAAAATTTGTGGAGTCATATAAGTATGCCATTTACAACACTGAAAAGAAAAAAATAAAAACTTAAAAACAAACCGCACAAGAAGAAGAAGAAGAAGCGTACAAAAAGAGATAAAGAGAGATATAAATGCAATTCAAAAAAATCGGTTAATTGACCAAAATACCATCGCCGACTCCAATCGATTAGTGGTCCACAGATAAATATCCAAGGGCAGAATGGTAAAAAATGAAGGATGAGTTTGATTCGAGGAAAAAGCAGAAATACTCGACCTATATAGTGCATTTCTAAATAAAACCGACGAAATGACGAAAAAACCAACGCTTCGGAAATCACTCTAAATCATTTCACTAAATATATATAGTCATAAATTAAATATGTTGAAACTTTTTTTAACTTCACTCGGCAATTAACTTTACAAGTAATACTTGCAAATTAACTTTACAAGTAATACTCCAGAAGCTAATTTCTATTAAATAAAAATTAAAATACTAAATTATTAAATTCTTTCAGTATTTTGAATTACAAAGCTGTCAAGTTAATTAAGCAGAAAATGGTTATGAATATTTTTAAATATAATATTAAAGATTTATCTATTACATACCTCTCCTATTTTCTCCATCAACTCAGCTGCAGTATAAGAAAATAACTTTGACATTTTTAGTCATCCTTCTATTTTGAATATCCTCTCCTTCGTTGGTAAGGAGCGGAATGCTTTGGAGTGATTTGCGAGGCGTTGTTTTTTCGTAATTTGCCCGATTTTTTTTAGAAACGCATTGTGTAGGTCGAGTATTTCTGCTTTTTCGTCGAATCAAACTCGTTCTTCGTTTTTTACCATTCTGCGCTTGGATATTTATTTGTGGATCACTTATCGATTGGAGTCGGCGATGGTATTTTGGTCATTTAATCGATTTTTTTAAATCACATTTATATCTTTCCTTCTTTATCTCTTTTTGTACTCTTCTTCTCGATCTCTTTGTCATAACAATACGAAATTTTGATGTAGAGTATTTACCAATCTTGAAATTAATCATAGAGGTGTTTTTAAACATACGGAGTATATAACTATTTATATTTAGCAATGCTTTCTCAAAAAACAAATTAAAATAAGTTTTTTTATTTTTTTTCTAAAGTAATAGTTGTAGTTTCTTAATTGATAGCATAAAATTATTTTGAACAAATATTAAATTTTAGTGTTCAATACATGAAATAAATGAATTTATTCTATATGTAAAACACTATTATTTTAATAATATAATTGAGGAAAATATAAAACAAAACGATATCTTTGGAAAATAAACGCTGTGGAGATCAATGTATATGTGGTTAGAACAATGTCATTTGAGGTTTAGCATTGCCAAAATGATAAGTTTTTCCGGAATATTTGAAACGATCTCTTTTTAAATAAAAAAAATAAAAAATGATGCTGAATAAAAATAAATGATTTCTTTTTGGAATAACAAAAATTGCAAATATAAGGACTTTATGAACTTGATTCGCAATTATATTATACAAATATGCAACAAAAAAATTTTCAAATTTTATCAACAACATCTTATATTCTAGATTCATTAGAGCTATCTTACAATAACAATAACGTCAATCTTTTCAGTTCTCTTTTCATTTTGACTATTCTGATTACTCGACATTTTATTGCGGAATGTTTTGTAGGAATTTGCGGGATAATGAATTTGTGGGATAACTTGAGCATTAATTTTGTTATCATCATTGTAATTTTAAGATATCTCTGACAAATCTAGAAATTATGGCGGTACTAAACTTTTTTGTTTTGCCTGCCTATCTATCTAATATTTATTTATATATCTATCTATCTTTCTAATATAATGTGGCGATAAGTTCCACGTCAACATTTTCAGTCGTCCTTCCATTTTTACAATTATGTCCTTCGTAGGTAAGCCGCGGAATGCTTTAGTGATTTGCGAGGCATTGATTTTTTTGTCATTTGGCTATAGAATAGTGTTTAACGATTTGAAGAGCTTTTGTTTTCTTCTTTATTAGGCTGTTTTATTTTTTAAATGCATTGTATTGGTTGAGGATATTTGCTTTTCTCTCAGATTGCACAATATAAAGTGAGGATAAGTTTTGTTGACCCAAGTATATACCTCTAGGGGGGGTGAATAGAGGTATTGTAAACTTTTCAAAATAATTACCAAATAAAAATTAAGTTCAATTAAATTCAGCGGAAGACAATGTTTGAATCACAATGAAACAATTGATACAATAAGTATATGAATTGAACAACAATTAATATAGCAAGTATATGAATTGAAATGCAAGAGAAGAGTTAGAGAGATTCAAACACAAGAATTAACGTGGTTCGGTCTCTGCCTACGTCCACGCCTCAAGAGTCCCGTCTTGAGGATTCCACAATCCACTATGGATCACTCCTTCAAGGTGGAGAAACCTTTACAAGTTGCCTTCTTTCAAAGGTGGAAGACACTCACCCACAACCTACTTTCTAGGTGGTAGATTCTCACCTACATGGGTTACACTCAACCCTTACAACTCACAAGATTACAATATAAGGTTTGAGTACAATAAAGAACACTCCTTAATGAGTAGAAGATGTACAATAATGAAGCTCTCACTAATATCTCTCAAAGATTAAGAACTATTCAATGGCTCAAGAGAGAATGATGAATCAAAGTGAATAAATCACACAAGAATGATGTAGACTAAGTTTGTGTATGATTGAATATGATCATTAGCTTGTTTAAGACTCATAAGATGAGTATATATAGATCCCCCAAAGGATATGGTCGTTAGAAAGCAAAATAGAGCCGTTTAGGTTTGTCAAAAACTAGCCGTTATTGAGTTCAGGGCTCGGTTAGTCGACTAGGAAAGGGTTGTTAGTCGACTAGGGATTTTGTGTTCGTAAAACAAAGCCACTGTCTCAAACAGTCGACCAAACAGTCGACTGATTTACTCAGATTGTCGACTGTCTTGAACAAACAGTCGACTGTTTGAGTAAAACTTACTCAAAAACAACCTTTTACAAAAGTTTAAACATATGCTCAACAAAACCACTTGTTCACACAAGTTTTGGCAGATTCAATGATGTATTCCAACAGATGTTTAAGCCAAAATAACAAGTATAAAATCATTTTGACCTTTGGATCCATATAGTTCACTATGAGCTTAAACTAACTTTTGACCAAAAAGAGATTTTCCAAATTTAAAAACTATGGTCTTTAAGTCATTCTAAAGTGAGCCTATGTAGTTCAATCCTATATGAGAGATTCACAAATATAATGCCTAAACACTCACACAAGATACAAACAAAGTCTTCACACTTGAGATCTTCAAAGAAAGACTTGAACTTGGCTTGTGCTAGGCTTCATGATTGGCTTGAGATAGGCTTGAGCAAGACTTCATCTTTGAATGGTTCTCTTCATGATCCTTAGTGAATATATGACTATCCATATTCACATTGGGACACAATTGGAGAGCATGAGCTTCATGGTTGCTTCAAGCAATGTTGAATGTTCATCTTTGTTGAAAGGCTCAAATCCTGTTTCTTATAAGCATGAATAATATGAAGAATATGCAAGAAACATAGGATAAACAATTGTTCAACAAAGTTAGCCAATACAACTATTTAATAAAATAAGCCACAAGACCTTTTGAAAGGTTTGACATATATCAAAATGTTCAATGAGTATTCATATGCACAATCATAACACAATGTTTGTTATCATCAAATCATATAACAATGTGGGATGACTCATTTACCAAAAATATGATTGAGGCCATAGGGCTAACAAGTTTTACATTATCCTTTTAACTATCTTTTCGTTTTCATCTACTTGTCTCTTTAGCAATGATGTGTACGGATTTGCAATGTAATGAATTTGTTTTTGGAAGAAGCTTTTTTTTGGTTGATGATATTTGTTTATCTTTCAGATATATCAAAATATTGATTTTTCCTTCTAAACTATATTATTTTTTTATTCTTATTATATACGATCTTAGAGTCCATGGTTTTAAGGAAATTACAATAATAGATAAAACAGGTTATAGATATATTATATAAATGAAATTCTGACGGCGAATAATTTTTCAAAATTTTTAATTGATTTGATCTCTCTTTATTATGCATATTGTTCTGTATATCATTGATAGAAATTGGTACGATGACTCAAGCATGGTTCTGATGAATCTAGAAATTATGACGGCGTTTAAATTTTTTTTTTTTTTTTTTGCATATTCATTTAATCTGATTGCCAGTAACGTTTGCTAAAACTAAAGGCCAACGTCCTATTTCCAAAGCATTCCGCTAAATCTATATATAGTCATAAATTAAATATGTTGAAACTTTTTTTTTACTTCACTCGACAAATTAACTTTACAAGTAATACTCCACAAGCGTGACACGTATTCATTAAATTATGTTATTTTCTTTGTAGGATGGTCAACTTGACAGCATCGTAATTCCAAATACTGAAACAATTTAGTAATTTAATATTGTAATTTATATTTAATAGAAATTGGCTGTGGCCAAATGACCAAAAGACCAGGCAAACGACAAAACGATTCTCATACTCGAAGGGCAAAATCAAGATTTTCATATATTCGTGGAAAACCAGAAATCCTAAACCGACACAGTGCTCGCGAAAAAGAAGAAGAAGCCAAATGATGAAACTACCCTTGCTCGCAAATCACAACACATCGCTCATAGCCTTGGCATCCAAGGGTAGAATGGTCAAATTGGAAAAATCCTAAACCGACACAGTGCCTGCTAAAAAAAGGGCCAAATGACGAGACTACCATCGCTCGCAAATCACAGCACAACGCTCCACAGCCTTAGCATCCAAGGGTAGAATGGTCAAAATAAAAGGACACCTGAAAATGATGATAAAAATCGTAAAAAATAAAGAGAAGAAAAAGAGTACAGAAAGAGAAATTTTCCGCAATGTAAACTTCATGGGAGATCGTTTTAACTACATATTTGGTGTGATAACCCAGATTTCTAAAACATTATTTTATTTATTTTAAGTGATGATATGGCTTAAATTTATTAAAAAAAAAAAAACTTTGAAATAATTACAGTTTTGTCATTAGGCATAAAAAAGGGTAAAAAACCCATTCTTCCCTACTTTTCCATTTCGGCAGAGAGAGGGAGAGGCCGAAAGAGAGAGAGACGGCTGGAGAAAAGGGGGAAAGAAGAGAGGGAGGTCATCGGAGCTTGCCAGAGTTGGTTGCCGAAGTTCGCGCATCGTCGTGAAGGTAAGTTTTTGCTATATTCGTTTCATTTTCTTTACTTGTACATGAGTTATTTGCGGATTTGTGTAGTATGAGTGTTGGATTTCGGGTTTCGATGATGACCATGGTGTTTTAGGAGTGATTTAAGGTTTAGTTTGGTGTTTTGAAGAAGGATTTGAGGAGTATTGGTTTGTATACCTGCTACATGTGGGTTTTATTGAGGTTTTGATTTAAGTTTTGTTAAATGATGAAGTTTGATGCATTCATTTTGAGTTTGAGAGGTGAATCAAGCTTGTTTGGGGTTGTCTATTGTTGATTCTAGGTTTTGGGAACTTGATTTGAGGTTTTGGGGTTGTTTTGTAACCTAAAAATACCTAGTTCTTCGGATTTATCGGGGAGACAGTCGACTGTTTGAACCAAAGAGTCGACTGTTTGAACCAAATAGTTTACTCTTTGGGCAAAAACTCACTTTTCTTCATTTATCTTATTTCTTCATAACTTTTTCATATGGACTCTATTTTGGGCGTACTTTATATGTACGGAAAGCTTATGAAGTCTAGCTTCTAAATATTGTGGTCTTGGAGTTAGATTAATTTTGGAAAGAGAAATATTTTAAAAAATACCCGCTTTGCCCTTTTGTGTACACTATTTTCTTTGGCTTGTATCTTTCGAACCGTTTGTCATTTGGCCATGAAATTCTTCGTAAAGCATCTAAACATTGTTGGGAATATGTCTTGGAAGTTCTAAGGCCCTTGGTTTGTTATTTTGGGGTTTTGAGTCTTTGGGGTCGGGTGTGAGCAGTTTTGTGGAGCGAATTTTTTTAGTCTTGAAAGTGTGTAAATCTTTTGTACTTTCTCTTGATTCCTTGCTCGCATTATATGTTACTTTTCAGTTTGAAAGGTTCTTTGGGAAACCACTTGCATTTGGGAGGCTCGTGGAGCCATGTGAAGGGTTGACTAACACTGCGGAATTGAGGTAGGAATAATTACTCTTTTATTGTTGGTAATGATATATCGATTTTATTAAATTATTCAAGAACAAGGTGTGCTTTATACCCTTGAGTAATATAAATCACGAAAGCAGGTTAACTTTACTATTTTTACTGAAGTATCAAATAGATACCTGGTGTAGACTATTTCCTGAACAGTTAATTATATAATATATTTATGAAATGAAAACCAAGGCATGGCATTGAAATATTTAAGGACTTGCCCGTTGCTTAATAAATATTTTAATACTAAATAAAGCATATTTACAAGCATGGGAATAGGCTCTTTACCTTATTTGCTTAATAGAAAGGTTACAAAGGCATATGATAACATTTTTATGTAAGTACAATTGAGATGCTTGATTTTATACTTGTATGCCTGATTTTCTGAACTAATTTACAAATAAATGAGAACGACTATGAAGTATTTTAACTAGCTATTCCCCTTATATTTTGACTAAACTCAATATAGAAGATAAAATGACAACTTCGAGCAATGACGTGAAAATGTATTTCGTTTTAGACAGTGACATGCCTTATGAATCATTTTATATGAGGGATAATGACATACGAAATGAATACTAGAACTTGTAACTTAGTAATACCCACTTTGTACGGAACGATGGGCTTGAAGAGTATGTTTTACATGATGGATGAATTGAGGCCCTGGATTTTTATATAGTTGATTACTATGTATAACCAATATTCAGGTAAGCTACTCTTTAACTTATATATTATGGATCTTAGTTACATATTACAATATGTTGATGCATATCATAAATTATTTACGTTTATGTCATGATGATCAGATAAGGATGAGATAGATGTTGAGAAAACTCCTCTATTTGTTATTTATGTTGTGGATATGGTTGATGATAGATGTCGAGAAAACTCCTCTATCTATTATTATTGTTATTGTTGTGACGAATGGGAAAGATGTTGAGAAAACTCCTCTTTCATGAATGTGGAATATATATAATGGTACCTGTATTACGATCACTCTCATGCCAACGTAATGAAAATATGTGTATAAACATATATGAGTATATGAGTTTACGTATATGGATTTGACTACATCATTTGAGTTTGGTTTCACGAACCTATATTATGATACGAAGGATAAAGGTGTTGGTTCTAGTCCACGTATGGCTGTCTAGTTTGTTCGACAAGTGAGGTAAATGTCATGTTCATTTACGTTATCAGAGGTTACAACTTTTCACTGAAAACCCACCTTCTTTAAACTTTATCTCCAAATTATTTTATAAATATTTTTAACCTTAAAGATAAATTCTTTATATAAATTTTACATACCACTGAGTTGTTATTTACTAAATAGTGATAGTATTATTCCTACTGAGCAATTCGAGGCTCGCTCCTGCTTTGTGTGCAGCATATTGCAGGTTGACCC
Source organism: Hamamelis virginiana (assembly GCA_017140935.1). NCBI lineage: Eukaryota > Viridiplantae > Streptophyta > Magnoliopsida > Saxifragales > Hamamelidaceae > Hamamelis > Hamamelis virginiana. Next base: position 765,849 of record JAESVK010000890.1, on the reverse strand, counting down.
GGGGATTTGCATGCTTGGTCCAGTTCAGTCCCTTGCAAAGGATTGATGATTTTCATGAAGGTTGTCACTGTAGAAGTGTCTTTATTTTCATATAGTAAAATATTATCTGTATTGGAATATCTTAATAAGTGTTATATTTAACTTACTTATTTGCCAGGGTTGTTGGCAATACTATTTGATTTGTTGAATATATTATGTAGAACGTTTGGGACATTATGTATGGGCATGACATTTCATTTTGATAAATATATACATTGTTCTTGTGTCTCCTGAGGTAATACGGATGAACAGGACAGGTTGTACCTCCATCTTGACACATGTCGACCTATCCGGAAGGGTCAGTACGGATGTTAAGTTGGGGCGTTACATTTGGTATCTTCACTAAATTTTTTATACTGCAAAAGATGTAGATCCATAGAATCAATCAGCTTTTTCAAAACAATCTTGTAATTAGCAATCATTCGCCCCTAAATTGCTTCACATCATTCCGCAGCTAGGTATAAAGGGCATAACTGTCAGAATGGAATAACGATTCAAAAATATTTACAAAATTAAGAATATTTGGAAATAGAGATTGTGGACCAGCCACCTGACGGGGCTTTATGAGGAGGATCCACATCATCACCGGGCGATGTGATTAGGGGGGTTTAGAAAACAAACAAAACAAAGGAGTCGCCACCTTATTTTTAAGGAATAAGGAAACCATGAAAAATATTTTATTTTTAAAATCAAAACAAAACAAACTCCATTTTCAATGAAAAGACAGTCTACAAACCAGAGTTGGATCCGGGGGCTAGGTTACGACGTGGGAAGGTTCCAAGCTTTCACTTGTAGGCACCCACCTCGCCCTAATTAAAGGACTTCTAATTTATTTGGGCTATTTAAATTTTTTATTACAAACAATCCTAAATAATCTAAATCAACCAACAAAGTAGTGATATAAATGCAATAATCTATATTAGTTATATTAATAATAAAATAAAATATATATATATATACAAACAAACCCTAAAAACCTAGAATACCCTACGGGCATCCTAGGGCGGACTTGAGCCCTGTTAGCGCCTACGTAACTTACTAGTATCACCTAGCAAGTATCAAAGTCCACGTAGTTCGACTACCCTAGGACTCTCCTATTGTAATCTATCACATCATCAAAGGTATTCAACCTAATTCAAGACTCTAGCTTCGAGAGTTTTTTATTTACTTAAAATCATTTATTTGAAATCATTTCAAATTAAAAGATTTTCATAAAATCCAAATATTCTAAATAATTCTTATCTTTAGAATTAAATTCCAATTGAAAATCTTTTTCAAAGATATTTCAAGAAAACAAATCATATTGAGAAGAATTTCATTCCAATGCAAAAATCTTAAAACATTTCAAATTCTTTTGAAAATCATTTAATATTCAAATCTCTCATAAAATCATGTTTATTTCATAAACATTATATCAAAATCATTTTTAGAAAATCTCTCGAAGATAGACACTTAAATCAATCGAAACACTCAAATCAGATGACGGTCTTTACAACAAAGGACAGTCCTAGGGAAGGTCAAGTGACCTTCCTAAGCCTAGGGTCTCTAACTAGCCCTAAAGTTAATCTAAAAACCTAACATACTAATGCAAATGCATGCTAGAATTTAAATAAATTAAACAAATATGCATCCAAATCAATTCCACAATGCATGAAAATGCTCCTAAATGCATACTAATTATACTATGTGAACCTAAGCATATTTCTACGTTAGATTTGGCCCTAAAATAATTTTTAGAAGTGATTTAAGGACATAAACAAATCCGGACAGATTTGAATATGAACCTTAAACTACTCTAAAAACCATGAAAACAAAGAAACAAAAATGTGAAGATGACCTAGCATGCTTTCTACATGAATATACTATGAAACTACTACAAGAATCATGCAAAATATGACTTAAAAATGTTAATTAAACCACTTTAAAACATGTATTTAAATCTGGACAGATTTGAATACATATTTAAAGTAGCTTAAAAATCATCTTTAATCCATAAAAAATGACAAATAAATCCCCTAGCATACAATCTAACATGCTCTCCTAAATTACCATGCAAAACGTATAAAAAACTAATAACAAACATACTTTAAACAATTATTTTAAACACAAGGGGAGGATCTTACCTTCGCACGCTCCCTCGTGCACAATTTATATATTCGATCCATCAAATCGATATCAAGTGTTCAAATAATCATAAAAAGCATAAAAATTGACTCACGACTCATCACATATCAAGAATAATCCATCAACGTATTCGCATAACAATTAATATCATATGGTTATCAAATGAACACCACAAGATTCCAATAATTATGTAATATATCAACACTTACTCTAAGCATGCTCGCATACATAAAATAACAACAAAAGACTCATCCTAAACATAAAATCGTAACAAAAAACTGACCCTAACATGCTTACTCACATAAAATCATAACGATAACCCTAATCATGCTTACTTACATAGGATAACAATGAAACTAACCCTAAACATGCTTACTCACATAAAATCATAGCAATACTAACCTTAATCATGCATACTCACATAGAATCATAAAAAGCTAACCCTAATCATGCATACTTACATAAAATCACAACGAAGCTAATCCTAATCATGCATACTAACATAAAATCATAAAAAGCTAACCCTAATCATGCATACTTACATAAAATCACAACGAAGCTAATCCTAATCATGCATACTAACATAAATAAGAAAAAGAAAGAAACCTATTTTAACATGCATAATAAACTCATACAAAATAAACTCATACAAAAGGTTTGTATGGAGGATTTATCTCTCTTCTTTCTTCTTTGCAATCCTCCTTCAAGTTCCAAGCCTTGAGTCCTTCTCCTTCCTTCCTTCTCCACCTTAGTTCTCTCCTTCAATGGTGTAAGAATGAAAAAAACCCAGATCTGTAGCCTCCTCTCTAACCCTAGAATTCTCTCTCTTTTTGTGAACCTCTCTCTCTAACTCTATAGTAGTGTATTTATAGAGTTAGGGTTTTAATCATTGAATGGTGGAGATTAATCCATCTAAAAACAATCCTAGGGCTTAGAATGAGTCTCCCTAGGGTTTGAAAGCTGAAACCCTTCGAATTCCTCCCAAAAAATCAAATCAAATCGGCCAAAATAGGTGAAAACTTCCAAAAAAGAAAAATGGGGTCGACCATCCTGGTGACCATCCTAGCCTGGACGGCTGGCCGTCCTGGGCTGGACGGTTGGCCATCCTAGCTAGGACAGTCACCGTAGTGACTTTCCCAAATTTCCCCCATTTTCAATGGGATTTTGTATTTTGGTCATATCTTGGTCAATTCTCATCCGAATTCGATGATCCAAGTATCAAAACGACCGTGTTTTGATCCTCCACACTTTTAGAAGGTTTTTGGGTAAAAAATACTTGACCATGGTCAAAGGTTTTGGTAAAAAGCTAGCCGATTGACCCGGTTGTGCCAAAATTGGTCAAATGACCATTCATTGTTTTATAAAATCGGTCAATTAGGCTTGAACCACTTCTAAAAACATGGTTTTAATATGAAATTGGTATTTGAAAACATGTTTTGAAAATCTTTAATTTTTGTGAAAATGACCAATTCACGGTCGATTTGAATAAAACCCTAATTCAGCTCATTCTTACCCGTGGGATCGATTTTGGGCGAATCTATCCCAACCATTCAAAGGTTCAATTAGCACTCCAACTACACTCCCCACATCCATATAAACCTCATGAAACAATCCGTTTCGAATTCGGAGGTCATTCGGAAATTATACGAGAACAATGACGAAAATGCCCCTCAAGTCGCAAAAACTCTAATTACCTATCGAGCTCTCATCAGAATGTCATGCAAATTTACAGGGATGTTCTAAAACACCTCCAAATTCAAATGCAACACAAATGGATTGATTCTAATCCAAATGTACACATGAAATAATGAATTGTTCTCTTTCCTCAAAAAAGGGCAATTTAGGTGGTTTGGTCTTTACAAGGCCAATTCCTCACCAAATAATCCACTCTTCGAGTTGATCATTTGTATAAGTATATGATAGAAATAATTGGTAAAAATGGGGTGTCCACAGAGATTTACCAGTATCTGTGCTACTCTTCATTTGATAATTGGTTTTGTCTAAAGAGTATTATTTACAATAAAAATGAATTTTTTTTCCACTTACTTTTAATGATAATTTTTTCATTCATATTAAAATTACGAATAATTTATATTGATATAAGAAGTTTAAATATTGTACCATTCCTATTAGCAAAATATTTTAGAACATGTAATATCAAATTAAATAAATTTATTTTACCTAACTTGAAACATATTTATTTGATACAATCATTTACTATCTTTTGAAATAGTAAGGAAAAACAAAATAATAAACAAAAAAAATTTAGGAAATTTTTTTTTGAAGATAACAATAAACTGATAATAATTTCCAGAAAATGTTTGCGGAAAATAAAAAAAAAAATATCGACGTTTTAAAATAAAGGATATAAAAAAATTTATATGATTAAAACGATATCGTATTAAACATTAAATTGTGCTAATGATAAAAATTGCAGAATTGTTCAAATGACCTCGTTTTTAGAAAAATAGAGCTTTTAAGGTTTGCGAACCTTATTGAGCAAAAGTCACTACTACAAAAAATCCTTACGAAAACGGTTTTAAACCGTTTTCAAAACCTTTTGAACACGGTTCTGGAACCGTCCTTAAGGTGTGTATTTTTATAAGGTAGTACCCCTTCGAACATGATTTTGGACCGTTTTCATTTCTATGCATACGAACATGGTTTAAAACTGCTTTCAAATATGCCACGTACAAAAATGGTTAGAAATGGATCGGCCCGGCCGATCGGACTGGTGAATCGGACTCCTAACCGGTCTGGGTTGATTATTGGACCGGATAAGGAAGTGAATCGCCTTGAACTGGTGTGAACCGGTTGAACCGGTCAATTAATAATTCAATTTTTTTTAATGAAAGTTGCATTCCTTGAGGTTTGAACTCCTATCCTCTTTAAAAGAAAAAGGATAGGAGCCTTTACCACTAGGCTATGCTTTACTTGTTGTTATTATAATGCAGTATATAAAATATAACCTTATTAAATTCATATACTTTTAAAAATCTAAAATATATTTAAAATAATATATATTTTATAATTAAGCGGTCCGACCGTTGACCCAGTGGTTGAACCAATGACCCGACCACCCGGCCTCTTGTCCGGATCGATGTCCGGTCCGGTTTTGATAACTATGCTCTCAGTTTATAGTAACAATATATGATGCGTAAGGCCATAATTATCATACCCGGCCATAATTATCAGACCCGACTAGCGCGGCAAAGGGTGTGGGTCACCAGTTGAATCATTTGGTTTGGTTAACGATTGGACATTAAATTTTATAAATGTATTATATATATATATATATATATA
>JAESVK010000890.1:735763-760283 GCA_017140935.1 Hamamelis virginiana | reverse complement strand
TATATATATATATATATATATATATATATATATATATATATATAAGTATAAAAAAACTAAGATACTTTAACTTTAATTTTCTTTTAAATACTTAACACCAACCAAAAATGTAATAGCATAATTAATTATTTTAACACATGGTTCAGTGTTCGAACTATGAGAATAGCATTCACATTTTATATAAAATAATATTTTATAGTTTATATGAGAAAACAGAAAGACCGTTTTCTTTGGTTTCTTTCTAAAACGGTTTCCAAAACCGTCTTAATAATATGCCCATCAAAGACGGTTACAAAATAACCGTTGTTAAATATTACTAAACTAAAACGGTTTTGAAAACCGTTTTCTTAGATCTCTTTCTAAAACGGTTTCCAAAACCGTTTTCTATTTACTGTTTTCTTTGCATCTTTTTGTAGTAGTGAGTGGTTTTGCTCACCTTGCGTTTTTCTTCCCCCCCCCCCTACTAACTCGGTAAACTAGACGGAGATCTTCGGAATTTGGGATATTCTGAGGGCGCTCCTGGCAGTGTTGATCTTTCTTTATTTGTGGACACTCGTTTTGGGTTTGTAATATAAGATTTGTTTTTTGATATATTACGGGGCTGTACTCATGATACACAAACTAGTATTCAGTGCTATCTTTACCTTTTGAGATGTTGTAAACATTTGAACTTCCGCACTTATGTATTTTGTAAAACCATTCTAAAGCTCAATTAACTTTAAATGGCATTATCTAAAGATAAGCGCTTAGTGCTTTATGTCACTGTAGCACTTCGGCATAGGAGTTACCCTGTGAGGGGTGTTATAGGTACAAGTGCTTCAAATTAGTTCCCATACAATTCTTACAATTTAAGGGACATGGATGGTATTTCTCAAAATATTTTGGTCCAACTTGTAATTTCACACATCCCTTCATTTTAAAAATTTATTTCCTTTCATAAACACCCATATTTTCTTAAAAACAACTTTCTTTACTAATCCACACTTCCCACATATTTCAAAACACATCTACTTCATTTCACTTATCACATAATTAACAAACTTTTAACACGTAAGCAATTTCGTCCATCCTCACATTCACCAGCCTCGGTAACACCAAGGTGCAATGGATAATCCAAGCCTTGAGGGCCTGTGTTACTTGCAAAAAAGGCTCCGATGCTCAAGTTAGTGAGACAGTAGAGAAAAACAGAAATTAAGTTTCGAAAGAGGATTCTGTACCTTGTTATGAAAAAAGTAAAGGGCATTCATGTAAAAGACTTCAAGCCATATACCCAAATGACAGAAATATACTTGTAACATGTAGCTTGTGGTTGGATCATCTGCATCCATTTGGGGATCCTTGCAACGACATGAGGACTTCCATAACCTGAGAAAGAAAATCATTATCATGCCTAAAATATTAAGGAATTCTTATACCTTTTATCCATTGTTATAGCTTTTGCTAAAGCCTCTATAAACTTTTCTGTTATTTAACATCAATTTAGGGATGTTGTTTAATAATATATTAACATGTTAAAAGTGTTTTGGCATGATTATATATTACTTGGATTAATTTTGAAATCGTTTTAAAGTTAAAACAATGTTGCTATTTTTCTGGGTAGCGACTATGTAGCTTTTGTAAAATCCATGAAAAATGTTTTCTATGGTTTTCAAAGCTCACCACCTTTCAACTTCATTAGTATAAGGTCTTAGCTAAGTTTAGGAAGAGTTCCCATGACTTGTTATGACCTAGGTTAGCCATACTAAGATTTTTATGATTAAGAGTCAAATCTGGATTTTCTGACTCTCTATCACAAAATGCTTTAAAGTGATACCATATGATGGAATCACGACTTGAGACTCATGTCATTGGAAAGAGGACTGAAAAACCTAGTGAATTGAAGTATTTCCATGACTTAGTTCATTGTAGGTTAGGCCCCATAAAGGCATTTGTGAAGAAATTCCAGAATCTGCCATGATTTGGAGTTCATGTCACAAAGTGCTTTAAAGTGATACCAAACGTTGGAATCACCAAACGAAACCTATGCCATTTGAAAGAGGACTGAAAATCCTTGTGAAATAGAGTATTCTCACATTTTAAAAGTTAGTTTTAATATAGGAAAGTTTAGTCCCAAAACAGTAGCTGAATTCTAAATTCTTTGTTGAAAAACTGGGTTTGTGTCTTTCCTAGAATTTTTGTTTTGAGTTATTATTTAATTCCACCATTGTAGGCTACTAGTGATTAATCTACTAAGCATATTAAGGTGTTAAATGCATGGTAGGAATTATGAGAATGATTTCTCAAATTAAATTTTATATATTTGAAACCCTAATAGTATTAAATAGGAGTTTCACTTGTTTAAGGAAACACACTAGTATAGTCATATGTGATATGATAGGTGTAACGACCCAACTTAATATCCGTACCGACCCTTCCGGAGGGGTTGACACGTGTCAAGTTGAAGGTACAATCTGTCCTGCTCATATGTATTTCCTCACAAGATACGAAATTTCATATAACAGGATGATATGATATTTCCAAACAATATGTCCCAAATCGTCATATATAAATATATTCAATAAATAAAATAATATTGCCAACAATCCTGGCAAGTAGGCAATTCTACAATCGATATACAATCTGAATAATCCAATACATAATACACGAGAAACAATAATGCAACCAATAATGCAAAGACAACCTCAAATCTGACCAACAACCCTTAGCGAAGGATTTAGCTGAGCCAGGAATGCAACCCAAGGTCAACCTGCAATTTACTGCAAAAAGCAGGGGTGAGCTTCAATGTGCTCAGTAGGGATAATATAACCTCTACGAATTAATAACAATACATTGATACATGAGATATTTATGTAAAAATAGTTATTTATTAGGTTCAACGAATTTGGAAAACAATTAGAAATCAATAATTAAAGGATGTGTGGACTTTCAGTGAAAAACTAGGTCCTCCAGTACAACTCCAATAACCAGTAACCAGGCGAATGCCACGCATGCGGAATACCCCGTCGCATGTGGACAATAGCCAAATAATGTCCTAATCCATAGCATGGTAATACCGCTACACAAGGGCTCGACATATCGCCATCGGTATGGACTTCGGCCAGATTGGCATAGGCATCTCCTCAACGGGTCCTAGCATATCCAATCTTGGATCGAATCATATTATAGGGCTGTTGATTCAGGCTAACAAACCTTTAGCTCAACCGGGCTACTAACAAATTCCAAGGACGAAGACCGTAGTCACACCGCCTATAATATCAAGTAGGGCCATGGGCCCAAATCCCCAATGATACAATTCGATCCACATACATATATATATATATATATAATGTCCAATAATAATCATCATATAATGTCAACTAGGATTGAAGAGACGAGGAGTGTTCTTTTGACTGGTCAACTTCATCATTTTGTGGTATAAATCACAATAACCAAGGTCCATCGCAAGGAGGTTAGGGGAGCAAGCTCAAGCCTAGACCTCTGTCATGCATAGTAACCAATATCCAGTAACCCAGAGCCTCAGCTCAATCAATATACAACATATCTCAAAACCAATATCATTTGCAAAAGAACAGTGAATGGCATAAATGTATAGTCAACAACATTTGTTATAAATAAAGCCATTTTGAAGATGTGGTTTACTTAAATATCAATGTAATGATCAAACATTTTGTAAAACAATCAAATCATATGCCCATTCACTCAATTAATAATACCAAAGAAATAAAATATCCAATTCTCACATTTATCAAGATTTTATCAAAAACAAAGTATTTCCACTTGAAATCCATTTGATAACATTTAAAACATGCCACACAATGTATACAGTTCATAAACAGTTATATTCCATGAATCTATTTGTCAGAACAGTAAAACAGTAAGGTTCACAAGCATTTATAAATCATATTATTCAAAAAAGTTCATAAGGTTCTCAAAGCAGTTGCAAAACAAATATATCATTATCAACGGTAAAAGGTTACTTATCCCTACCTCAATACCACAATGTTTCCAACCCTTTGCGGCTCCACGAGCCTCCCAAATGCAATGCGAAATGTACCCAAATGCAAGTGGTTCTCCAAAGAACCTTCCAAACTGGAAACAACAAGTAATGCAAGCAAAGTATTACAAGAAAGCACAAAAGGTCTGCAATTTCAAAACTAAAACGACTCGCTTCTCAAAACTACTCACACGTAACCCCAAAGACTCAAAACCCCAAAATAACAAACCAAGAGTCTTAAAAATTCCAAGAAAAAAACTCAAGAATTCTTGGATGCTTCATAATGAATTTCGTGGCCAAATGCCAAAAGGTTTGAAAGATACAAGCCAAAGAAGATAGAGAGCACACTAAAGGGCAAATATGGTATTTTACAAAATATTTCTCTTTCCAAAAGAATTTGACTTCAAAACCAAAATATTTAGAAACTTGGCTTTACAAGCTTTCTAAGCATATAAAATATGCCCAAAACGGAGTTCGGATGAAGAAAATAGAGCGAAACGAAGAAAAGCGAACTCAACCTCACAAAAGACCAAACCAGAGTGGCTTAGTCGACTAATAATACTTGATTAGTCGACTAGTCACCAAAACCTAGTCGACTAAACTAAAGGCAGAACCTACCCGAGCCAAATGCAGATGAACTAGTCGACTAACCACCCTTGTCTAGTCGACTAGCTCACTGTAGAAACGCCATTAACGACCTGTAAGCTTCTTTAAACCCTTGCAAAAACACCAATACACAACCCCAAAAAAATAAATCCATCAAAATAGGTTCCAAAGACACATGATCTACAACAAAAGCACAAATCAAAGGTCTAAATCCAAATATTTATCAAAACCCCAAACTAAAAACCCATTTACAAGTATCAAAGCTTCAAAACATTTTTTAATCCTTCTTCAAAACACGAATCATAACCCAAAAATATATGCAAGTACCATGAACATCATAAAAGACCAAAACCTAACTCCCAAACCTCTCAGATCTGAAAATAACCCAAGAAAAAGGCAATGAAAATAAAAATGAATACGCAAAAACTCACTTTCATGATAACGACACGAGCTCCAGCGATGCTCCGGCGATCCTCCTCCTTCTTTCCTTCTCTCTCGGTCTCTCCCACTCTCACGACTGTGCAAATGAAGGAAAGGGGTGGTTTTGGCTTTTTATATAGCAAATGGCAAAACTGTAAATATTAAGAAGTTTTTTTTTTTTTTGAAAATCATTAAAATATTCATATAAAAATGAAAATAAAACTTGGGTTATTACAATAGGATTCTTTTCAAATAAGATTTAAAAAAACTATATTATTGTTGTGAGATAATAATAACATTAATTTTATTATTGTTATGGGATAATAATAATAATATGATTTTAATTAATTATATGCCATTGCCATCATTGTGTAGACATCCATTTTTGACCATGAGTATGGTCATGAATGGTTGCCTTTGATTTGAGGTGAAATAGGGTGTTAAAACCCTAAGTTCCCAGTTTTACCCTTGTGGGTAATTAGATAGAGGTCATTATCAAATGTAGGTTTTTAAGTTAGATTAAGTCGGTTCTTTTTGCATTAGGTTTTTAGAGAGTCTAGGAACGTCCCTGCAAAATTTCATGGCATTCCGAGCCAGGCTTGATAGAAAATAAGGCCTTTTGTGACTGAATGGCAGTTTGGTCCTTTGAATCACAAAAGCCCTGAATGACTGTCAATCTTGTCTCGAATGGTCTTGAAGCTTTGGCATAGATATGTAAAGTGTGTTTAGTAGTTAAGTTGATCAATGACAAGATCTGTGGAGCCTTCTAGCTCATGATTGGCTCTTGAAGCTCGAAATGCCCTTTCAAAGCCCATATTAGAGTTTCAACCGGAAGCGACTGGGATTCGATATTTTTATCAAAAAAAAGCCTTCAAAGGCTTCAAAATACTTTCCTAAAACATTTTAAAACTTGTTTCAAGAAGAAGAAATGATTTCAAAAGCAATTGGTTAGCAAATTTCAAAACCCTAATTTGGGCCCGGCAGGCCCTAAACAGCTAATCGGTCGACTTTTCCCTAAACCTTTGACCTCAGTCAATGTATTTTCACTTCAAACACTTCTTAAAACATGGAGAATCGTATCACGATCGTTTCGACGCTTGAATCGTCAAATTTGGACTTAAAACGGGCCCGAAAAGCCGAAAAAAGCCGAAACTGGGTCAAAACGAGCTGAGGTAGGTCAACACATGCCAAAAATAGCATGGAGGACCGATGGCCGTCCACCTAGGGACGGCCAACCGTCCATGAGGGATGGCCAACCGTCCTAGGGTGGATGGTTGTCGATTCCCTCAGCCAATAAATGCCTGTTTTGAGTATTTTTTCTGCCCGGAACTCTTCCAAGCCCTGCCATGTGTCCAGTTCGGCCATGGGGACTTTTGGATGAGTATGAACACCTTGGAAGACTAGTTTTGAGCCCTTGGATAATTCCTAGGAGATTTAAACTCAGCCATTGATCAAACTCAGGCCTCCCTATAAATGGAGGGCCCTGAAATCAGTTTCAACACACAGAAAAAAGCTTTAGAGAGCTAGCTTGGAGAGTAGAGGCTTGAGCAATTGCACAAGCTTCCCCCATAGCACTTTAGCTTAAGTTTTAAAGTCCTTGAGGTCCTTGGAGTCCTTGGAGCTTGAGGAGAAGGCTTGAAGCAAGGAGGCAGAGAAAGAGGTTAGTAGTTTTGCAGTTTCCTTTTCTTCTTGTTCTTCTTCTTCTTTTATAATCATGCTAAGTTAGGTTTTATTTCCTTAGTTTATGTAGGGTTTAGTTTATTGTTAGTATAGGGTTTAGTTCATTGTTAGCATGCATAGTTTCCATATTTCTTTAGTATGCATGATAGGCTAGTTTAGTTTTTTTTTTTTTAATATGTATGCATATCTCTCTTCTTCCATTCTTCTTTAGTTATACCATATTATGATTAAAAGTTAGGATTAGATACTCATATTTAGAATATATTTTTAGTATGCATGATAGAAGTTTGAGTCTTTTTCCATGTTAGTGTCCATGTTAGGGAATACTTGTTATTTATAACTTTATTCTTATTATGTCTTTTAAATATTGATGCTTGGGATGATATACAAATTGTGTTCGAGGGAACATGCAAAGGTAAATATCTTCCCTTGTGTTAATTAGAATGAACATGATTTGAGTTTATGGTATTTTATGCATGTTATCGTTAGGTTGCATTTAATGCATTTTTCACCATTTTTTATTCATTGTTTTAGGGTTTTAAATACACTTCAAGATTACTTTCAAATCTGTCCATGGATTTAAAGTAACCTAAAAGTGCATTAAAACTCATTTTTTAGGCTTAAATCAACTTAGAAATATATCAAGGTTCCCACAGCTAACTTAGATTGCATTTAGGGCATTTTCATGCATTGATTACTTTCTTTAGTTGCACTTTTATTCATTTTCCAGAATTTTCCAGCATGTATTATTTTGATATTTAGGATTATTTAGATGACTTTAGGATGTAGTTAGGGACTTCTAGGTTAGGGGAGTCACTTGGCTTCACCTAGGACTCCCTTTGTTGTAAAAAACTACATCCAAAGAGGAGTTTTGGCTTGTTTAAGAGTCTTATTTTGAGAATTTTCAAATGAAAATCAAAGAAGTTGTTTTGGGATGAAACTCCCATTTTGAAAGATGAAGTATTTTAAACAAACACCAACCCTCGAAGATAGAGTCTTAGATAAGGTAGAACGCCTTCAAGGATATAGTTCATTACAATAGAGAGTTCTAGGGTAATCGAACTACGTGGACTTTGATCCTTATCAAGTAATTGGTAAGGTACGTAGGCAATCAATAGGGTGCAAGTCCAATCTTAGGACGACTCTAGTCTCCTAAGGTCTTTAGGATTTCTTTGATTTCTTTTTTATTTTATTATTATCTATTATCTAGTATTATCTACACTATTTTCAATGGTTGATTAGATAAATAGGATTGATATGATAAGATTTTGATAAAGCCCAATAGTAATTAGGAGACCTTTAATTAGGGCGAGGTGGGTGCCTACAAGGAGTTCCTTGGAACCTTCCCACTTCGTAACCTAGCCCCCGAATCCAATTTTGATTCGAAGACAAAGCTTTTCCTTAAAATATGGAGGCAATGTTTTATTGAAAATAAAACTCTTTTTGTGGTTTCCTTGTTCCCTAAAAATAAGGTGGCGACTCCCAGTTTTTACAAACTTTCATCCTTTTTCAAAAACCCAATCTTGAGTGGATAATAGAGAATGATAAAAGTGGATAATAGAGAAGGATAAATCGAGACGGATAAACATCATCCACAATCCACTCAAGATAGACACACCCCCCAAGAGTGAACGAGAGGCCTCCCGATCCAGGTTGGCTGGTTCACAGATTGGCGACTCCGCTGGGGATGTCGAGGGCTAAACTCCAATTAATTATTTTTGGGCTTTTTAATTTCTTAATTAATAAAATCAATCACTTGCATTTGTATGACTGTGTGATTTCAATTCCTGCATTGTGTGCGCATTGACTCTGCATGATTAGGACGTTGTATGCTATAGCCAACGATGAGCTTAGCCCTGGGCCCGGTTTCTTTAACTCTCGAGTTCCATGTATGCAAAAGCCATCACCCTTCTTGCCGAGTACCCTCGGGTATATCAAACGGACCAATCACGTACTGTTGGACCCACGCGGCATTCCTGATGTCACATGTGGTTAGGTATATCGATTGGACCGAGCGAGTAAGGGACACTCAGCCTACCCTTTGCATTAGTCCATATAGACTGTCTCTGTAGGACACATACCTTACGTCACTTTTTGGCACATTATTGTAATGTTATGCTGCCGGATTTACCCCCCGGTTTGGATTGTGAAATGTGTAGAACCATTAGGACCTGGATTTGTAGGTTTAGACCTTATGAAATGCCCTAAACTCTTAAGGGAAGTGTCTCTAAAGGGTTAAGGTACTTGATGAGGGCTTAGTACCCTACATATCCTTGGACTTAGGCCCGTGGTAGTGTTATGCTGCCCAAATAGTGGTATTGATTTATGAGTCTTAGGAGAAGACGTGAGACATGAAACGTAAGATATGAGACTGGGCTTTAGGCCCATGTCCTTTGGATACAAGAGCTAGATCCGCTGTGAGTTTAGGATGTGGGATTTAGGCCCATGTCAGTTGGATAGAAGATATAAGCCTATAGTAAGATTGAGATGTAAGCTGTGAGCTGTGAGAATGAGATTCGTACTTAGACCTTAGGCCCATTTTTCATAAGATAGAATGTGAAGGTTGATTTGTAGGCTTTAGGCCTATATTCTTGTAAGCATGTGAGATTATCCTTATTCATCCCTTTTTCACACTGGAAGCTCTTAGTTGATTCAAATCTTTTATCCTTTCCAGCATTTTGGCTTGGCGTCGTGATTCTAGCGGTCGGTTGTTTAAGGGTTTACCTGTCGATTCAAATATGTCTAGTAACGAGGATCATACCCCTATTGCCATTGGAACTAATGGAAAGACGACTGATGAGAAGATCGAGGCACTCTTAAAAGTGGTCCAAGAGTTAGTTCACCAGAAAGAAGAGGAGGATAAGGTGCGAGCCCGTACTAATCCCTTATTTGAGAACGTTGATGAAGATGAATGTTTTCTTAGACCGAAGATAGTTGTTGAGCCCACTAGGCCAGGTGCAGAATTTGTTCAGCCTGTTGATCTGGATAAAGAGTCCAAGCCCAAGACCCCTGCTTTCTTTTCCACTGAGCCTATAATGTTGAGTAGCAAGGTCGAAGCCCTGGAAAAAGCCTTGAAAGGTATTAGGAAGTCTGATGATCTGGTGGACATGTCATCATTATCTCTGTTCCCTAAGGCCCGTATGCCCACTCATTTCAGAATGCCCGAGTTAGAGAAGTTTGATGGAATGGGTTGCCCTAAGACCCATCTGAAGATGTACGTGAGGGCTATGCATCCACGAGGGGCTGATGATGACCTGCTAGCCCAAATGTTCCATGAGACACTAGCTGGATCTGCTTTGAAATGGTTTTTGTCACTGGATGAGTCTAGAATGAAGACATGGGAAGATGTATGCACTGAGTTCAGCAACCATTACAGGTATAACACAGAAGTTGATATCACTAGGAGGGATTTGGAGACTACTAAACAGGAATCAAGGGAAACTTTATCTGCTTTCCTCACCCGCTAGAGAGCCAAGGCTTCTAAAATGGCTAACTGCCCCGAGGAAGAAGAACAAATCCGCATGATAGTGAAGAACTTGCTCCCAGTGTATCACAAACACATGTTTTTCTAATATCTCTCAAATTTCCGAGCTCTAGTCGCTGCCAGTACCCAAGTGGAGGACGCTCTAGCTGATGGAGCTCTCCGAACCGATGAACCATACAAAAACCGCCGACCTGTCATCAATGGGAAGGGTACCGAAGTCAATGCCATATCTCAGCCTGCTCCATTTACCCAACCCTTTTCCTCAGGAAATAAGCCATCTAGAAAATTCACCGAGCACTATATGCATTTGGAAAAATTCTTTGAGAAATTAAAAGCTCGAGGCTTGTTCCAACCTCTGGAACCCAGACCTACACCTAACCCATTACCCAAGAACTTCAATGAAAATGAATACTGCCATTTCCATCAATCCAAAGGCCATGTTACCAACCGTTGCTTCCGTCTTCGCCATGAAATCCAAGACCTCATAGACAATAAAACCATTTCCCCACCTTCTCAACCCAATGTCACCCAAAATCCACTTCCTACCCATGCAGTCCCACCACCAGAAAATATCAATGTTATCTATGCCGACCCTTATGTCCACTGTGAGCCCATCCGCGCTCACCCTTCATTCCCTATTTCAATAACTGAAATGTTTCATCATTGTCAAGCCCGTGGGTTCATTACTTCATACAAGCCAAAACCCAAAAAGCTTTATTGCCAATACCATGCCACCCATAGCCATGACACGGAATCATGTGATACATTGCGGAATATAGTATAAGGGTTCATTGATCAAGGTCTGATTGAAATCCCTCAACCCTTCACCAGCCCAAGGGGGTTTTATCGTTCATGGCGACAGTTTGAAAAAGATACATTCCTGGATTTAGTTCGAATGGGCTTCCCAAGCCTCGCAAAGTGGATCAGTCGTCAAAGAATGGTACTAGTCAGTGGGCTCTCAAAGAAAAGTTTGAAGCTAGAGATCCTTGTGTGGATTTATTGACAGAAAGAAATGGGAGGTTTAGTTTCTATGTTCTCTGCTCTGAAAAGTCTTGTGAAGCTGAGATGACAAAGATTGAACCCATTAGATCTAATGCTAGAACCAAGAAAGCCTTTTTCAAGACTGGAACTAGTCAGTGGGAATTGCGAAAGAGATATGAGGCTGGAGATCCCGAAGTAGGCCTGTTGGGAGAACCTAGTGGGAAGTTTGACTTCTATGTCCTTTACCCTAAGATGGAGAAGCCCACCTTTGAAAAATCCACCTTTGAAGAACCCATTGCTCCTTCTGGTTGGGGTGATGACCCTGACACACTTAAAGAAGACGTTCATGTGGCTCAGGTTGAACCCGAAGATCCAAACCTCATCTGTTTTGAGAAAGCTAGCCAGAGTATTCTCAAGAAGTATTTCACAACCAAGGTTATCCATATGAATGAGAACACCCATCACCGAACCGTCTATCCAAAGCAACCATGGGTCACCCAGTATTTCGGATCAAGTTCGACTTCTGCCGAGTCTACCATAGATGATAGGTCAGAGAATGAGATTGATATCATAGAATGGGAAGATTTTATGAACACACCCGAGGAGATAGCAGATATTTGGGCCAGTGATGAGGAAGATGTTAACCATGTCACTAGAGGAGGTCGTCATTTCAAGCCCGCCAACTTGGAATCCGATAATCCTTTGGGAGAGTTAGAAAGATCTCAACGCACTGAAGTTCAAGAGGAAGAGGAAGAGATACTGAAACAACTCAAGCGTACTCAAGCCAACATCACCATCTGGGGACTTTTAATGGCTTCTCAAAAGCACAGGCAGACAGTACTCAGGTTACTCAACCAAGTTCAGATTCCCATCGACACTTCACCCGAGGGTTTAGTAAGTCTGGTTAGTCTAGTTCAGCATGGGCAGTCAATATCCTTCACAGAGTCAGACCTTCCGAAGAAAGGACATCATCATTTGCAAGCTTTGTATGTCACGGTGGATACTATGGGCAAGAGAATTCCTACAGTGTTGATAGATAATGGGTCAGCCTTGAATGTGTGTCCTCTCAGCACCGCCACTTCCTTGGGCATCGAACCATCAGAATTCAAACCGTCAGGGCAAACTGTGAGAGCATATGACAACACTCGAAGAGAAGTAGTTGGGATGGTCACTTTATCTCTAGCTATTGGGCCTGTAGAATTCCAAGTCGATTTCCAAGTACTAGACGTGCCTGCCTGTTTTAATCTTTTACTTGGTAGGACTTGGATTCATCCAATTGGGGCTGTGCCTTATTCCCTCCATCAGAAGGTTAAGTTCCCCTACAAAGGCTCGGTGGTGACATTGAAGGGAGATTCTGAGATCACTCCTACCCGTGTACCTATCTGTGAAATCAAGCCAGAGATCGAAGAAGTACCATTGACAGGCTTTGAATACATACAGTGTGTAGAAGTTGAATATGGATGTAAAAAGAAGATGGTGCTAGATTGTAGTCCGTATGGGAATATGCAAGTAGGCCAGATCATGAAAAATATGGGCTTCTTTCCAGGAATGGGCCTAGGATGTCGTCATCAAGGCACGCCTGATTCTATCGAGTATCCCTCAGCAATTTATCCATTCGGATTGGGCTATCAAAGTACCAAAGTTGACAGAAAAGAGATGGCACAGAAAAAAAGAGGAAGACAGTTGGCTAAAGAAGAGGAACGAGTCCCTAACCTCACTCTGAAACCTTACCGGCCCACTTTGAATGGGACTTTTGTCAAAGAAGGGGATGATTTCCCTTATTGTGGGTTCCCCGAGCCCATTTACCTTGAAGATCAGAAAGCTAGGGTTCCTGGGTTTGAAATCTTCTTCAACACACCATTACCTCTCTCTCCAACTACCATCACAGCCAAAGAGCGTACAGAGTTTGACTGGGTCGACTATATCGATGAAGTCGCCATAGGGGCTATGTTCAAAGAGATCGCCTGCATCGAAGAGCATGTTCATGAACCCAATCCTATCCACCTCATTGAAGATACCATCAGTCCATTGACCAACTGGAGCCTTGAGTATGAGCCTCGGGTTGAAGACTCAGTTGCGGAAAATTCACTACCATCAGATGATAGCTTGTAGGATTTCTATGCTTGTAGAATAGGACTTTCGTTTTTCATTCTTTTCAATAAAATCATCCCTCTTCTGTTAGGAGGCGAATGATAGCTTAGTTTTGTTATCCCACTTTCTTCACGATTAATAAAATATTCATTTTTTTTCATTCTTTGCATTTGCAGCTTATCCCTTCTGTCTTCTATGGGTGTGTATGGCATGAACATAGATCCTAGAGAGGATGTTCCCCCTGAGTTTGAACAACGAAGGGAAATGGAACATGTTCGACCTAATGTGGATGAATTAATATCAGTTAATTTAGGATCCGATGAATCGCCTAAAATAATTAAAATTGAGGCAACTCTGTCACCACAAGAACAAGAAAAATTGGTAGGATTGTTGAGAGAAAACGTAGAAGTATTTGCATGGTCGTACAAAGATATGCCAGAGATTGACACCGACATAGTACAACACTTTATCCCTACTAATCCGGGGGTTAAGCCGGTGAAACAGAAGTTTAGGAGAATGAAGCCAGAGTGGGCACTAAAGATCAAAGATGAAGTAGTGAAGCAGATGAACGCTGGATTTCTCCAAGTAGTGGAATACCCCGAGTGGTTAGCTAACATTGTGCCAGTACCTAAGAAAGATGGGAAGGTTATAATGTGCGTAGACTTCCGAGATTTGAACAAGGCATGCCCTAAAGATGATTTTCCGTTGCCACACATAGATATCCTGGTAGATAGTACCACCGGTCATGTTCTGTTATCCTTCATAGACGGTTCTCAGGTTATAACCAGATAAAGATGGCCCCTATAGATATGGAGAAAACCTCTTTCATTACTCAATGGGGGACCTTCTGTTATCGAGTTATGCCCTTTGGCCTAAAGAACGCTGGTTCTACCTATCAGAGAATGGCAACCACTTTATTGCATGATATGATTCATAAGGAAGTGGAGGTGTATGTGGTGATATGATCATGAAGTCTAAGGATCGAGAAAGCCATTTTGAAGCTCTAGGCAAGTTCCTTCAAAGAATTAAGCAATTTAACCTGAGATTGAATCCTCAAAAGTGTGCCTTTGGAGTAACTGCGGGGAAATTGCTGGGATTTATGATCACTCAGAAAGGAATAGAGGTTGACCCGGGGAAGATTAAAGCCATCACGGAGATGCAGCCGCCAAAGACAGAAAAGGAGATTTGAGGATTCTTAGGCAAAGTTCAGTTCATCGGTCGATTTATAGCACAGCTGACCATGATTTGTGAGCCTATCTTTAAGCTTCTTAAGAAGGATGTGCCCACGAAGTGGAATGACGCGTGCCAAGAGGCCTTTGAAACCATCAAGAGGTACTTGAGCAATCCACAAATATTAGTTCCACTGCGGCAAGGTGAGCCTTCGCTACTTTATCTAGCACTCACTGAAACTGCGATGGGAGCTATGTTAGCTCAATATCTCCCAGAATCTCGAAAGGAGAATGCGGTGTACTATTTGAGTAAGAAGATGACTGACTATGAGGTTAAATATGACGCATTAGAGAAAACATGTGTGGCATTGGTGTGGGTTACCCAAAAGCTCCGCCATTAAATGCTGTCTTTTCAAGTATAACTCATTAGTCGCATGGACCCCCTGAAATACTTATTGGAGAAGCCGGTGTTATCCTATAGGATAGCCCGTTGGTTATTGCTATTATCAGAGTTCGACATTCAATATGTGGTGCAGAAATCAGTGAAAGGGAGAGCAGTGGCAGAGTTTCTAGCAGATCATCCATCGTCAGTAGAAAGACCGTCTGAGTACCAGTTTCCCGATGAAGAGATTCTAGAAGTAAGTAAAGAGCCTTGGAAAGTTTTCTTCGATGGGGCTTATAATAAGAGAGGATGTGGAATAGGCGTGTTGTTAGTTACACCGGAGAATAACTTGATATCATTATCTGTCAGGTTATCCTTTGATGCTACTAATAATATAGCCGAATATGAAGCCTGTATCATAGCATTGGAAGCTGCCTTAGAATTGGGTGGGAAAGAATTAGAAGTATATGGGGATTCCGCCTTGATCATATATCAAACTAGAGGAGAGTGGAAGACTCGGGATAAGAAGTTGTTACCCTACCATGAGTACTTAGAAACTTTGGTGAAAGAATTTCGTCGAATCGATTTCTTTTATCTGTCTAGGTTAAAGAATAGGTTTGCGGATGCCTTAGCCACTCTAGCATCCATGGTAGATATCCCTAAAGATGAAGGTGTAACTCCTCTCATTATTGAGTCCCGAGTAGAACCGGCCTACTATTGTGTTATACAAAAAGGAGAGCCGAATGATGGAAAACCGTGGTATTATGACATCCAACAGTTTGTAGAAAAAGGGGAATATCCGAAAGAGGCGTCATCCGTAGACAGAAAGACTATAAGAAGGTTAGCCAGTCAATATATTCTGTATGGAGGGAAGCTGTACCGGAGATCACACAACGGAGTGCATCTGTTGTGCGTCATTGAACAAGAAGCTGAAAGAATAGTGTTGGAAGTGCATGAAAGGGCTGGGGCTCCGCATATGAATGGATACATGCTAGCTAAAAATATCGTGAGACTAGGATATTATTGGTCAACTATGGAAAGGGATTGCCATTTACATGTCAAGAAGTGTCATAAATGTCAAGTGTTTGCAAGTGGAAAACATCAACCCTCGATGCCACTCACTACCATGTCTTCGCCATGGCAATTTGCAACATGGGGCATCGACATCATTGGCAAGGTAACCCCCGCAACATCAAATGGACACGAGTACATCTTGGTCGCCATAGATTATTTCACCAAATGGGTAGAAGCTGCATCCTACAAGACACTGAATGCCAAGCAAGTAGCGAGGTTCATACATAATAATATTATCTACCGGTATGGAGTGCCCCACGAGTTCATCTCTGATAATGGACAACATTTCCGAAAAGAAACCGAAGTGCTCCTACAAAAGTATAGTATTAAGCATCAGCGCTCATCTCCTTATAGACCACAGACGAATGGGGCTGTTGAGGCAACAAATAAGAATCTCAAATCAATCTTGAAAAAGACCACCGAGACTTACAATGACTGGCATGAGAAATTACCACTAGCACTGTGGGGATATCGTACTTCCATTAGATCATCGACCGGGGCTACACCTTTTTCACTCGTATATGGAATGGAAGCGGTATTGCCTATAGAGTTAGAAGTCCCGTCGTTAAGGATTGCCATGGAGAGTCAACTGACAGAGGTAGAATGGGTAAGGAACCGGTATGAAGAGTTAGCTCTACTGGATGAGAGGCGATTGAGGGCACTATACCACATTCAGGGGTATCAAAGAAGAATAACCAAGGCGTTTGGCAAGAAAGTGAAGCACAGAGGTTTGAAGAAAGGAGATTTAGTACTAAAAGAGATCCGAGCACCGATCCACGACCCGCGAGGAAAGTTCAAGCCCACATGGGTAGGCCCTTACATCATCAGAGAAATACTGTCAGGCGGAGCCGTGAAGATTGCAGACATTGACGGGAATGAATTCTCTCAACCTACCAATTTGGATCAATTGAAGAAGTACCACATATAAAAATAAAAAATAAAAAAAGAGCCCGCTAGGTAGAAAACCCGAAAGGGCTGCTTAGGCAAAAGTTAGGGTATTCAAATAAAAAAAATAAAAAAAATCAAGCTCGCTAAGTAGAAAACCTGAAAAGGTTGCTTAGGCAAAAGTTAGAGCAAATAAATAAAAAAGAAGTGGACTTCTTCAATTTGATTCATGAACTACGAAGACCTGATTCTCCAAATATCACAAAAAGTTAGAGAAAAATGACAAAGCATTGCATCAAGGATGGGGATACGTAGGCAACCCATAAAGTTACTTTGGGTGCGGTCTATTTCTTGTAAAAACACCAAGAGTTTGGTTCATTTGTAATTATTAAGGGATATTTGTTGAGATTTTAATAAAATTGATATTTATTCATCCATAAAGGGTAAAACCTTTTGAAAGATTTATTACATGCCATATGTGTCCATATTTCTTACTTTCTTCAAATCCTACATTGCTAAAAAAATAAAATAATCCCTAATCTACTCTAAGTCCTTCTCGCTCTGCGGGCTTGGGCTTCATTATCGTTTCCTCTGTTTCTCTTAGTTGTCCTAACTCGTGACGCATCTGATGGAAGTGATGAACCTGTCGACTGAGCTGTAACTTGAGAACCATAAACGAGGCTTCGAACCTTATCCTTCATAGCCTGCACCTTTGAACCCAAGTCTTGTTTAAGCCAAGCCCGATACTCCCCATCAAGCCTAAAAGGCCCATTGCAATCCACTACTTGACTCAAACATAAGCCTGAAGCCCATTTCTTCATAGCCCAAGATACCAAATAATGAGTAGCTGCCTCTACCCCATGAACATGCCCTTTGATAGGGAGGTTTGTTTGAGCACGGCCCATCTGGCGAAGTACACGAGAAGCCCAGTAAAATGATGTATGCTTTAGGTCCATAAGCTTCACCTGACAACATCCCGAAGTGTGTAGTACATACTCTTCACCACAGTCCCATATAGCCACATGCCACTGAATGTCTCTTCAAGTCATAATCATATTCTGAATCGAGCGACGCTCAAGAAACAAAAGCTTACGCAAACAATAGGTATGGGACAAGTGTTTGGGCCCATCAAGAGAAGTAATCAGCCTAAGTCTCTCAACCAACCACATCTGAAGAAGAATGGGGCTACCCCTAATGCAAGAAGCAGAGTTGGAGTGGAAGTGGTCAAGCCTATTTAAAGTTTCAGCTAGTACCAGAGGGATGATGTTATGAGACTTCAACAATGGCAGAATGAGTTCACATGTTTCAATGGGTATGAAAATGGTTCCGTTTGAAACAAGAAAACAACCCACTATGCATAAGGCGAGTGCGTACTGGGTAGGCCTAAGAAGAGCTAGTGGTTTTCCCCCTTCCCTCAAGAAAAATGAAGCTAGTTTGAGAATATCAATGGAGTTTTCATGAATATATGAAGAAGCTTCCATAGACGAGAGGTCAAAGAGAGAAGAAAAAGTTTGGAAGTAACCTCGATGTATGGTAGGAAAGATGAAAGGACCATTAACAAAGGTATTCATCAAGGCACAAAACTCTTCAAATAAAGGACATACCTCTTCACAGTTGAAGCGAAACACATGAAGATCAGAGTCCCAGAAGTGGATCACAGAGTTGAGAAGTTTGTCTTTAAGCTTCACATGACAGAGAAAGAACCACGAAGTCAGGCCGAATCGTGCAAACACCTTCTTGTCTTCTGCTCTCATTCTTGCTACGAACAGGTTGATGATCAACTTGAGAGCTTCCATTGTGTTTAGTGTGATGAAAGTGAGCATAGAGATGTGTTTTAATAGCTTTTTGGCAAAGAAATCGAGTTAGAGGCGAAGTAGAACTCTCAAAACGTCAAAATATTCAAAAAAATGGGAACCAGGGTCGATGACCATCTCCGCCAGGATGATTTCCTCGTTCCCCGTGAACCCGATGCCTCGTGATCCCCTCTTGATCCATGGTGCTCCTGTGAAGGATGGCTTGAAGCCTGCAAACCCAAAGATTAGGTAAGATTGGTGAAGAATGAGATCACTAGTGATTGAAAGAGTAGAGAGAGAATTACCTGTGCAGCTATGTTTGCATTATGTGCATCAAGATTCGTACTTTGAAGTTCCCTAGTCAATGATGCACTGTATGCCAACCACTCTTCAACATATGGTACAGCCACCTGAAAGGTCGAAAGATTCAAAATGTTAGGAGAGAGAAAGCCACATATGACAAAGGGTGAGAGTATGATAATTACCGAAGTGTAAGAAGGATCAATGTGTGGATATTCATTATAAGGCACTCGAGTGATCGGTCTTTGAACAAAGCTACCATCCTCAATGACTTGTACCTGCCAAGGGACAGGTGGCAAAGAAGGAGCAGAGGATGAAGACTCGCCCTCACTAGGAGTCACAGTAGTTATAGGATGGGAGGCATGTCCCCGGGTTCGACGACCCTGCCAAATAAAGAGATATGAAGAATAATGTATAGAAAAGAGGCAAGGCTGTCAAGAGAAAGTTTGATACCTCAGCAGGTGGAAATCCTGATACAAGTGGACGCATCAGATAGCACTGACAGAATGTACGATAATCCTCATGCGAACGATGGAAAGCATCCGCAAATACACCAGCCATGGTGTCTGCTAAAGCATGGTCTGTCAACCTATCAGTGTGCCTCATAGAGGGAGGAGGTGCATGAGGCACACGGGCAACTGAATAAGACCCACAAAGCTGGGCACGTACTTTTTCCCCAAGGTACCAGTACCTGCCAGAAGGCCCCTCGAGCAAGATTCTCTTATGTGACATCTCGATCACAGAATTAAGTCGAGTATGCATGGTACTGTTAGTAATATGCCCTAATAGCCAATCTCACTGGTGTAATTTAGGACATAAAGTTGATTCATGTATTATTATTATTCATTAATAAAATGGGCTTTTGATTATCATGTATTCTTCTGTTATTATATTCATGATAAGTCCTTAGAAGGAATGTCAATATAAGATCTCAAGAGTTGAGATTAGGAGACTGATATTGTTAAAGATTTCTTTCTTAGATATTCCTAGTCGTAGGATTATTTATTGGGCATTAATAATCCGGATAGACTATCACAGGTTATGTCTGCTCAATATGGAGAATACTAGTCTCAAGTCATTTGTGTAATGACACTAGGGCAAACCTGTGGGTGCTTGTTTGAGAACAAGTACACTGAATGTGATCATTGATTGAGTTTGTTGAATGGAGTTTTACTTACATGTCAAACAACAACTCAGGGTTACAATGATGCAAGTGATCCTTAGACCTGAGGCACCATAGATGTCCTGTGTTAGGGATATTAGGGTTTGATAGTACAATGTACATATCCTAGCCATGGAATTTGTATATGTACTCATTGGCCCTAGTATACCTGTCATGGGGACATATGAGTGTACAACAAGGAATCTATCACTCTCAGTAAAGAGAGGGAATGCCTCGTATTATTCTCAAAGATATAATTCATATAAGTCTTTGGCCAAAGCAGTTGGGAATAAGAAAACTGTTTCTTGAGTATCCCAAGATTGAATTTATATTTTGAGAATCACATACAAAATGTTAAATTAGGGTTTGACATATTATCCAATACCCAAGTAATTTAATTAAGGCATTGTTTGATGGAAGGATTGAATTGTATCTTAATTGTAACTGAAGGGTTCACTGTGTTATGATTAACCTTCACACAACCTAGGGTGTGTCTTGACATATTGCTAGATGTCACTCAGGACTAGTAGAGGCCAAAGAGAAATTGATTTCTCAAAAAGGAAATTAGAAGAGTTCTAATTTGAACCTTAAATAAAAGTAATTTTATTTGAAGGATAATTTATTATCCTAATTCCTACTACTAGGTTGTTGTGAACCTAAGAGGTCACACACATATAGTTGGTAGCTTCATTTAAAGAAGAAGAGAGAATAATATGCAAATATCAATTAACTAGAATTTCAAGTATTTGAAATTTGAAATTTGAATTTTGAATTTTGAATTTTTTGAAATTTGAAATTTTGAATTTTGAATTTTGAATTTTGAAATTGTCATGAGATGACAAGATAATTAAAGATTTCAAATAGTTAATTGAATTTCAAGTTAGTTGAAATTTAAATTTGAAATGGTTTCAAATTATAGATAAGATGACACATTATCTATCATTGCATTTATATTTTGAATTTGATTTATTTCCAATTTGAAATATGGTTATCATCTATCTAAGAGAGCTAGCACTCATCTATAGATAGACACATGAGGGGGCCGGCCATATGAATGGGAGATAGGATCAAAAGTGTTTTGGTAAAATCCCTAGCCATCTTCTCTCTCTCTCTCTCATCTCTTGGAGCTTGCAACTAGTGTGGATCAATCTTGGAGGCCTTCATCTACTTGGGGCTGATCTAAAATCATTTAATCCTACTCTTAAGGCTATCAATGTAAGTTGTTTACATTATTTAAGTATTAATTACATAGCTTATACAATCATCATGTGATCTTGTTTCATATTCCATGGAGAAAAATTTTATTCCGCACATTTCCATGGGATTCTTTCAGGTACCCCTCCAATGACGCCAAGGGTTCCACCTAACCTGAGGACAAGGTATATTAGAGAAAGTTTGAGCATTGAGAAAGGAAAGCATAAATGAAGATTGTTACCTTATTAGAGCACAATCCTGCAAGAAAGGCACGACTGTAAGCATAATCATGCCTATGGGCAATGGCATTCACCCACCTATCTGGGGCATATCTAGCGAGGGTTGGCTAGGAAAAGTCATTAGCAATCAGTATGAGGCTATTCAAGTCGAGGTACTCATGAGCCCATACCTGCAGAACATGTGCATTGTTAAAAGATGAGTGAAGGGAAGTTTATGATATTTTCTAAAAATAAGTGAGTATACCTCCCAAACGAATCCCATGCCTCCAAAGTCAGTGCATACCCCTCGAGACCGACAGCACATAGTCCTGTACATGGTGGCCAAGGCAGCACCACCCCAGTCATACTGAGGAATAGTATCAATGTCCTCCAAACTGGCAAGAAGGCTTAAAGAGGCCAAATCAGCAGTGCCTGCAAATAGAGTGCAGGAAAACAAGTACAAAAGGAAAGCCCGCACGATGTGGTCAGGATCTCCTCCTTCGGGCATATTGCTGAATGTGGTAAGAAGAGTGTTTCGGCAAACTGATCTCTTCACGATCTCAATATCACCTGCCCCAAGAAAAGTATCCAAGTAAGTTGAGTTCTTGCTTGCATCTTCATAAAAATCCAAAGGGCGACCCCCAATCGAAAGTCCTGTGATCATGGTGAAATCAAGGGGAGTCATAGTCATCTCCCCAAACTCGAAATGGAATGTGTTGGTGGTGTCCCACCAAAGCTCAGATAAGGCCATGAGGGCCTGTCTATCCATAGTGTCAACCCACAGTGAGTCGATAAAGTCTCCAAAACCAAGTCTTCTGATAGTGGCTTTGACATACGGTTAGAGAGTGTCCATCCTAGTCCACCATCCAATAATGCCCTGAAGGGATGATCGAGTCCTGATGTCGAACTCTGGCTGTAAAGATAAAGATTAATGGATTAGAGGTATAAAGATAAGTTATGCTAATTCTTTGAATCTAGAATACAAAATTAACTCACAAAATGGCACATTTTCAAAAAATGTCCAAATTTTATTTTTCAAATGGTTTGTCAATTGTGAGTTATTCAAAAAATATATACCATGATTAATGTAATTAATTTTGGTATTTTCAATTTTACATCAAGAATTAGCATAATTCATTTAAAATGCCATATGACTTCTTTTCATGAAAATTGAATTGGAAATAAAAATACTAAGAGAATAGAATTTTGAAAATCATGAAATAAAAACTTAGCAAAAGTTTTGAAATAAAAGTCATGAAAATGACACTCTATACAATAATGTTTTGAAAAATAAGCTAAGTCTTAATTCATGAAAATTTTTGATATGTGCATTACTTAAAATGTTTTGAAAACTTATCATGATATGATTATTTTGAAAACATTTGAAAAAGCATGATATGATGAATTGATTTGAAAAATTGTAAATTGCTTCCTTTAGGCATTTTATCAAATACCTAGTATGCACATTTTTGCAAAAGATTGTGAAAACTTGTCATGAAGCTTTTGGAGGTATCCAAATGATGTTTGAAACATATTTAAATCATGACATGAAAAATTTAAATAAAAAAAAATCAAATTCTAGTCTCTTGGGAATTTTATCAAACACTTGGTGGACAACATTTCAAGCTTGTGAAGCTAGTAAAATGGGGCTCTCAAGCTTTTCCAAATACAAATTTCATGAACACAAGTCATCAAACAATATCCAAAGATCAATATCAAAGCATCTAGACATCAATGATTCAATGAAAAAGCATGGAAAGTAAGCCTACCTCTTGTAGAGTGTGGATGTGGGAAAGATGAGCATTAGGCTCCAATAGCAAGCTTGAGTTCTTGGGATCAGGAGATGGTGCCTTATAGCTCTTCATCTTCATATATGGGTACTTTGATTCATACCTATTTGCCATGAGTGTAGGTAGAAGATGAACTTGAAGAAAATAAGTGAATGTGTATTTGGGTTTTTGGATCCCCAAATTGAAATGCAAGGATGAAATCCTAGGATTTTGATTCACAAATTGAGGTGAGTAACAACACTAGAAGTGTTTGAGGATTGATTTGGACGCAAAGAAATCAAATTTGATGGATTTTTTAGAGAAATTGGAAAAATCTAGAGAGAGAATGTCTCAAAATGAACAAAGGAAGCATGAAGGAGCAAATGAGGATCAAACCACCTAAATGGGGAGTTGAAGGCTCGGGTGGCCGTCCACCAAGGGACGGCTGGCCGTTCACCTTGGACGGTTGGCCATCCTTGGTTGGATGGACATCCATCCTTGATGCTCTATCTTGACCAATTTTGACTTTTCAAGCCCACCAATAGGCCCAATTTTGACTATTTTTGGCCTATTTTGATCAATTTTGACTCATTTCCTTTCAATTTTTGATTTAGGAAAGTGCATTTGAATGAGATTGAATGATATTTGATGAGTTGATGAGAAATAAAGAGGATTTGGTGCATACCAAAGTGAGAATTGAGCAATTGTGAATAGGAAAGTTCACATGAAATGATGATTTTTTTGGTTGAAAACCATGAAATTTAGAAATAAATGAATGAAAAGATTGTGCAAACAAGTTTGTAATCATGAAATGGTTATGAATACATTTAATTTAGTAAGCTTGTGAGACCCATGAAGGGAATGATAAAGGTGAGTAAGCCTATGGAGGGGGGCTAATGAGAAAAGCCCATTTTCGAGGCCCAAAACCTTAAAATCATGAAGTATTGATGAAATATACATGAAATGTATGTGAATGATATTAAGATATGATATTATGATAATTGGAAATGTAATTTCCAAAAGGATTGAAAATCCTTAAGTTGACTAGGAATGAAATTTCTAGTATTGAGTCGAAAACTCCCAAATTTTGATAGTTGGAAATGCAATTTCCAAAAGGATTGAAAATCCTTAAGTCAACTAGAAATGAAATTTCTAGTAATGAGTCAAAGACTCCCAAATTATTATGATAATTGGAAATGAAATTTCCAAAATGATTGAAAATCCTTGAGATAACTAGAAATGAAATTTCTAGTAATGAGTCGAAGACTCCCAAATTTTTATGATAATTGGAAATGCAATTTCCAAAAGGATTGAAAAT
>JAESVK010000890.1:723596-735753 GCA_017140935.1 Hamamelis virginiana | reverse complement strand
TGATAATTGGAAATGCAATTTCCAAAAGGATTGAAAATCCTTAAGTTGACTAGAAATGAAATTTCTAGTAATGAGTCGAAGACTCTCAAAATTTTATGATAATTGGAAATGCAATTTCCAAAAAGATTGAAATTCTTTGAGATAACTAGAAGTAAGATTTCTAGGCGAAGCTTTCAAAATAATTTTGATAATTGGTTTGATTATACCTATTTTGTTGTGTCAAAAATGGGATGTCATTGTTTTCGTTGATATTCACTGGCGAAGCCATGAACATCAATGAGGGGCTTCTGTAGACATCCATTTTTTACCATGAGTATGGTCATGAATGGTTGCCTTTGATTTGAGGTGAAATAGGGTGTTAAAACCCTAAGTTCCCAGTTTTACCCTTGTGGGTAATTAGATAGAGGTCATTATCACATGTAGGTTTTTAAGTCAGATTGAGTCGGTTCTTTTTTCAATAGGTTTTTAGAGAGTCTAGGAACGTCCCTGCAAAATTTCATGGCATTCCGAGCCAGGCTTGATAGAAAATAAGGCCTTTTGTGACTGAAGGGCAGTTTGGTCCTTTGAATCACAAAAGCCCTGAATGACTGTCAATCTTGTCTCGAATGGTCTCGAAGCTTTGGCATAGATATGTAAAGTGTGTTTAGTAGTTAAGTTGATCAATGACAAGATCTGTGGAGCCTTCTGGCTCATGATTGGCTCTTGAAGCTCGAAAGGCCCTTTCAAAGCCTAGATTAGGGTTTCAACCGGAAGCGACCGGGATTCGATATTTTTATCAAACCAAAGCCTTCAAAGGCTTCAAAACACTTTCCTAAAACATTTTAAAACTTGTTTCAAGAAGAAGAAATGATTTCAAAAGCAATTGGTTAGCAAATTTCAAAACCCTAATTTGGGCCCGGCAGGCCCTAAACAGCTAATCGGTCGACTTTTCCCTAAACCTTTGACCTCGGTCAATTCATTTTCACTTCAAACACTTCTTAAAACATGGAGAATCGAATCACGATCGTTTCGACGCTTGAATCGTCAAATTTGGACTTAAAACGGGCCCGAAAAGCCGAAAAAAACCGAAACCGGGTCAAAACGGGCTGAGGAAGGTCAACACATGCCAAAAATAGCATGGAGGACCGATGGCCGTCCACCTAGGGATGGCCAACCATCCATGAGGGACGGCCAACCATCCTAGGGTGGATGGTTGTCGATTCCCTCAGCTAATAAATGCCTGTTTTGAGTATTTTTTCTGCCCGGGACTCTTCCAAGCCCTGCCATGTGTCCAGTTCGGCCATGGGGACTTTTGGATGAGTATGAACACCTTGGAAGACTGGTTTTGAGCCCTTGGATCATTCCTAGGAGATTTAAACTCAGCCATTGATCAAACTCAGGCCTCCCTATAAATAGAGGGCCCTGAAATCAGTTTCAACACACAGAAAAAAGCTTTAGAGTGCTAGCTTGGAGAGTAGAGGCTTGAGCAATTGCACAAGCTTCCCCCATAGCACTCTAGCTTAAGTTTTAAATTCCTTGAGGTCCTTGGAGTCCTTAGAGCTTGAGGAGAAGGCTTGAAGCAAGGAGGCAGAGAAAGAGGTTAGTAGTTTTGCAGTTCTTTTCTTCTTGTTCTTCTTCTTCTTTTATAATCATGATAGGTTAGGTTTTATTTCCTTAGTTTATGTAGGGTTTAGTTCATTGTTAGTATAGGGTTCAGTTCATTGTTAGCATGCATAGTTTCCATATTTCTTTAGTATGCATGATAGGCTAGTTTAGTTTTTTTTTTTTTTTTTTAATATGTATGCATATCTCTCTTCTTCCATTCTTCTTTAGTTATACCATATTAGGATTAAAAGTTAGGATTATATACTCATATTTAGAATATATTTTTAGTATGCATGACAGAAGTTTGAGTCTTTTTCCATGTTAGTGTCCATGTTAGGGAATACATGTTATTTATAACTTTATTCTTATTATGTCTTTTAAATATTGATGCTTGGGATGATATACAAATTGTGTTCGAGGGAGCATGCAAAGGTAAATCTCTTCCCTTGTGTTAATTAGAATGAACATGATTTGAGTTTATGGTATTTTATGCATGTCATCATTAGGTTGCATTTAATGCATTTTTCACCATTTTTTATTCATTGTTTTAGGGTTTTAAATACACTTCAAGATTACTTTCAAATCTGTCCATGGATTTAAAGTAACCTAAAAGTGCATTAAAACTCATTTTTTAAGCTTAAATCAACTTAGAAATATATCTAGGTTCCCATAGCTAACTTAGATTGCATTTAGGGCATTTTCATTCATTGATTACTTTCTTTAGTTGCATTTTTATTCATTTTCCAGAATTTTCCAGCATGCATTATTTTGATATTTAGGATTATTTAGATGACTTTAGGATGTAGTTAGGGACTTCTAGGGTATAGGAGCCACTTGGCTTCACCTAGGACTCCCCTTTGTTGTAAAAAACTACATCCAAAGAGGAGTTTTGGCTTGTTTAAGAGTCTATTTTTGAGAATTTTCAAATGAAAATCAAAGAAGTTGTTTTGGGATGAAACTCCCATTTTGAAAGATGAAGTATTTCAAACAAACACCAACTCTCGAAGATAGAGTCTTAGATAAGGTAGAACGCCTTCAAGGATATAGTTCATTACAATATGAGAGTCCTAGGGTAATCGAACTACGTGGACTTTGATCCTTATCAAGTAATTGGTAAGGTACGTAGGCAATCAATAGGGTGCAAGTCCAATCTTAGGATGACTCTAGTCTCCTAAGGTCTTTAGGATTTCTTTGATTTCTTTTTTATTTTATTATTATCTATTATCTAGTATTATCTACACTATTTTCAATGGTTGATTAGATAAATAGGATTGATATGATAAGATTTTGATAAAGCCCAATAGTAATTAGGAGACCTTTAATTAGGGCGAGGTGGGTGCCTACAAGGAGTTCCTTGGAACCTTCCCACTTCGTAACCTAGCCCTCGAATCCAATTTTGATTCGAAGACCAAGCTTTTCCTTAAAATATGGAGTTAATGTTTTATTGAAAATAAAACTCTTTTTGTGGTTTCCTTGTTCCCTAAAAATAAGGTGGCAACTCCCAGTTTTTACAAACTTTCATCCTTTTTCAAAAACCCAATCTTGAGTGGATAATAGAGAAGGATAAAAGTGGATAATAGATAAGGATAATAGAGAAAGATAAATCGAGATGGATAAACATCATCCACAATCCACTCAAGATAGACACACCCCCCAAGAGTGAACGAGAGGCCTCCCGATCCAGGTTGGCTGGTTCACACATTGCCTTTCCTTTTGTAGCTTTATTTTATGCAATGTGATTGTATAACTGTGAATGGATAATTATGGACTTAAAGACCAATTAAAATGATGTGATTGGCTGCATTGGATGTGAATGGTTTATTTGTTGGGATTGTATTTAAAGTAGTTTAAATATGGTGATGTAATTATTTTGGGGCTTGCACCTCTTTCCCTCTTTTTACATATGTACTTCCCTTTTCTCTTTAATCACCTTCTTTTTTTGTATTAAAATGTAAAATTTGAGAAAGCGAGTGGTGGACCCAAGGAACATGGTGGAGTTTTGTACAAGAGAAAAGCAAGGACTTAAGAAGGACTTGGCAAGGACATCAAGATTTTGAAGAAAATTGATTTGTCGCTATGTAATAGTTACATAGGTTTTATTACGATCACCTAACCCACACTTTAGACCTAGGGTTCATCTTTATGGCTAAAAGAATGAGCCCACCCTTAAAAGTCCATAATAAATCCAAGGCCCATTAATATATGAGATGTATGCTAGGTAGGGCCTTGACCTAATTTATTATATGTTCGAGATGAATCCACCCTAGCCTCTAGGAGGACAGTGGGAGGATAATTGAGAACTAATAATAAAATTAGGTCTAAATCCCTATTATATATGTTTGATATATATGTGATGCATGTTATGTATGTTTATTTAAAAATGATACCTTTTTGAAAAACCCCTTTATTTCAAAATTAAGTTGTAAGGAAGAGGCGTTAAGCTTTATCTTAGCCTCCCACCATTACATGATAGGTGGATTCTTATGGTGGATATGTTCGGTTGCAGATATACGGGAACATGTTCATCCTAAGGGTTCATACTGTCTTGTTATAATATTGGATATCATAAGGTGCGATAATGGTGTATCCCAAGAACCTATTATGTGAGGGGTGCAACATTCAATTGACCATACTTAAGTGCATGGTGGGTGTGACTTGACTGTTAATATACTACCCAAGAAACTATTATGTGAGGGAATTATATAGTTGAGGCTAAAGGATGATTGGAATTTGCTTTGAGAAGCATTAGGATATGAGTTATTCACTCATTAAGGGTTAGTATCCAAGAACCTATTATGTGAGGATTACTAATTCTTAATGGGACCCCAATCCCCGCTAAGGAATTTTAATAATATGAAATTCCCGAGTCTCATCTAAGGGAGTATGAGATTTGAATTAAATAGTGGGAGGTACCATAAAACTTAAAAACCAAAAAGTTTTTGTGGTTTAATAATATGAAATTTACTTGTGTTATTTTCTGTTGTAGATGGCACCTTTAAACCCTCTATCTAGAATTCTCGACGACAACCGTTTGACTGGTCCAAATTTCAATGACTGGATCAGAAATCAGAAAATTGTTTTGACCGCTGATAAAATAGACTATGTCATTAAATCCCCGCGCCCCAATGCTTTACCTGAAAGGGCATATGAAGAGGAAATAGACACTTATAACAAGTGGCTTGATGACGATGTGCAGGTTAGATGCTATATGATGGCATCAATGACCAATGAGCTCCAAAGGCAACATGAGGTCATTGATAGTGCATATGCAATCCTCCTAAATCTTAAGAAGTTGTATGAATCACAGAGCAGGGTTGTAAGGTACAATACTATTGGTGAACTCTTCTCAAGTAAGATGGTGGAAGGGACATCAATGAATGAGCATTGCCTCAAGATGATCCGGAATATCCACGCTCTTCATGATCTAGGTGTTGAGATTACTTCTGAGATGGGGACTGATATTCTGCTTCATTCCCTTCCTTCTAGCTTTAAACAATTCATCGTGAATTTTCACATGTCTGATGTGAATGATAAAGTCTCATTGACTGACCTGATGGATATGTTGGTAAATGTTGAGGAAACCTTGAAAAATGATTCCAAATGAAGTGTTTTGGTAATTGATGGGGCTTCAATTTCTAAAGCCAAGCCTAAGGGCAAGGGAAAGAAGAAGAAGAAGAAGTCCAATCTTAAGCCAAA
Organism: Hamamelis virginiana; assembly: GCA_017140935.1. Taxonomy (NCBI): domain Eukaryota; kingdom Viridiplantae; phylum Streptophyta; class Magnoliopsida; order Saxifragales; family Hamamelidaceae; genus Hamamelis; species Hamamelis virginiana. The sequence continues at coordinate 730,473 of JAESVK010000890.1, read as the reverse complement.
AGGAGGAATAAAGAAGAATGATACAAGGAAAATATTTCCACTGCGGTAAGACTGGTCATTGGAAAAGGAATTGCAAGGAGTACCTAGCTTCGTTGAAGAATGGTTCTTCTAGTGGTACGTCTTATTCATTATTCATTTGCTAATTATGAATTAGTATTTTGCTTATGGTATGTGATACCTAATTGTATTTTCTTATATAATGTGATTGTATGTAGGAGACAAAGGGAAACAAAAGGTCAAGTAGACATCGAACTAGCTATGTTTAGAAAGGATCAAGAGTTGTTGCCTTTAACAGTGAAGCTTGATTCTTGATTAAGTTTATTTAGACTTTTAAGAACTTTTATTATCATTGCCAGTTGTAATAAATACTTCTTTTGAAGTTTTATTAAGTTTTGAATGCTTTGTTTATTTAAAACAATTTATTTAAAACAGTTTATTTATAATATTTGATATTTGAGATTATATCTGGCAATTGATTTAAAGTTCTTACTTCTTTATAAATTTATTGAATAAATATGATAATTCAACTGTAAAGGGTCACATTAATAAATGAATTATGATTCATTAATTGATATAACCCATTATCTTATTTGATAAGGAAATTGAAAGGATAATACATGGGATGTATAAACATTATATTTTAGTTTGAATAAATCACATCATTAATAGACCTTAAATATGTCAAACATTTTAAATTTGAAGATTATTTGAATTATGAGATATTTTAAATAAACTTTAAAAGTATGTTTTCTTAAATAAAGAGTTATTGGAAAACAATACTTTCACAATGGTTGAGAACCATGCCTTAGTAAAACATCAAAGGGACTTTATGTTATTAAAAGGTTGAATACATAATATACCTTGTTTCAAAAGGACTAGTGGGAGCAATATAGTCGTCAATTTATTCTTGTCTTTTTTTATAAAGTACATACTTTAAAATACTAGTATAGTTATATGAATTCTATAATCGTTATAAGAATTCAAATCCCTTAAAATTAGATTTTATGGGAATTACATATGAGCAAGATATTTAAGAAATATAAGATTATATAATAATAAATTATGTACTCAAATCAATATCATGAATGCTACAAGTAGTTGTAAGCAGATATTGATTATTGATTCAGAATGAGATTCTAAATAGAACTAAGTATATTCTTAAAGGAATTTAAGAATGAGATACTTAAATATAAAGAAATCTTATAAGGTATGCCATTTACAAATTGCCTAAAAAGAATGTCTAGTATATACATTGTTTTCTTTTGAGAACATAAGTCTCACTTACTAGGACATCAGAGTTGGCAGCAAATTCTAGTTTAATTACTATTATTGAAAATAATAAATTGCAAAACTTGTTTGCATGGAATCTTTTTTGCCATAACACCTTGTGAGTATTAGAAGCCTTGTCTTACGAAGACTAGTATACGATACTATGATGATCGGCTTTAGTGCAAGTGGGAGATTGTTAGAGTTATGCCCTAAAACCAATCCTAAAGAGCATATCAATTTCATATTATAATAATTAGAAAGTATATCATATCTTGTATATTTAATTATATATATGATAAAGTCCATGAATGAATGATAAGAGAAATATACATCTCAAGCTGTTGAGATAGCGAAACTGATATTTCTCATAAACATTTATTGTAAAGTGTTCCTACTCATAGGTTTATTAAAGATGACCTTTTATAAACCACTAAGAGTAGCACAGATTTAAACTAAATTCCAATGGGAGGATGGGTAGTTTTTCCTATCGGTGTAGTGACACTTTAGTTAATCTGTGGGTGCATATTAGAGAATATGTACACTGAACTTGATCTGCAAGAATGTTCCTATGGAGATTAAGTCAGAGGAATATTCTTTTGTTACGTCCATTTAATTGGTAGTCCTTAGACCCAAGACACCATAACTGTCTTATGCATAGGTTACTAGGGTTTGATAGTATCTCGTACAGCATCAGCCATAAGGATGTAATCGGTACTCATTGGCTATAATAAGTTATGCATGAAGATAGATGAGTGTGCAATAAGGAATCATCACTCTCACTTTAATGAGAGAGAATGTCAAAGGTTAGTTAACAAAGATAACTCTCAATTTGAATCTCTGGCCAAAGTGATACGTGAACTGTGAAATTGTTTCATCAGGTTCATCTTATTGAGATTATACTTTGTTGAACATATAACAAGAAGTTAAAATAAGGGTTTTGACTTATAACCAAACCCTGATTATCTTAACAGTCACATTAGGGGATGAATGATTAAGTAACATGAAGGGTTCATATAGTTCTACTATTCACCCAAACCTAGGGTACGTCATGATATGTTGTTAGATGTCACTCATGACTAGTGAAGGCCTAATGGTAAGTGTTATCATTGAGGGCAAAATTGGAATTGTTCCAATCGAACCAAAAATAGAAAGTTTCTATTTTGGGAACATAAGATGTCCCGAACCACTACTAGGTTGGGGTGAACCCAATGGGTCATACACAAACAAAGGGCATAAGTGAGTCTCTTGAATTAAAGAGAGAAGGGAATTCTAATTTATAATTAAGCGTGGGCCTTATTATTAATGGTTAATAATTAAGGGGCTAAATTATAAAAGGAATAATATGAAATAGGAAACCCTAGTGGTTCTCTATAAATATAAGTTGATGGGTCAAGATAGCGTGTGGGACTCCCTCTCTCTCAATTTTTCTGCTCTCCTCTCCCCTCTCCTATCTTGTGAAGTGCAAGGTTCTTGAGGTCTTGTGCTCGTGTGGATACCATCAGAGGCTTCATACACTTTGAATATGAAGCCCGCGATGAAAGCTACTACAAGGAAATCAAGTAAGTATATTTTAAAGTGTTTAAATATATTCTTGTATTGATATAAACTCATGACCCAATGCTTGTAATGATTCTTGAATGTTTGTGATGATTGGATTCATTGTTTCAAAAATTTTATCGTATGACTTCCGCTGCGAATCCATGTATGTCACATTCTTTCATTCCGAGCATATAAAAATTATCCAAATCAGAGTTCGGATGAGAAAAATACAAGCGATTGAATTTGAGGCAAATCAAAGCTTCAAAATGGAAAAATGAGCTTTTTGGACCACTTCTCGATCAATCAAGGTAGTACTTTGATCAATCAAGAATTGGGCAGAAAGTGTAGTTCTACACGATAACAGTCCCAAAACTCCACAAACAACCATAAAATCACCAAAACTCACTTACAAACCTTAAATCTATTGTACACAAACCTCAAGAACAATAAATATACAAAAAATACTCAAATCATACAGTTCGCCTTGAGATCCACAAAGTTTTAGGCATAAAACCCAAAAAAACCCATTTTATCACAAATTACACAAAACCACCACAAATCCCACCATTAATCCTTCAAATCTACACCCAAAAGCCACAAAGACAACCCTTAAACATCAACATTCCACAACCATCCACGTTCCACAAGATTTTACTCAAAACCCATAAAATGGGTATGAAAAAAACTAGAAAAAGTAAAGAAAATGAATAAGGAAGGTGAGTCTTACCTCCGACGACGACAATGACTCTCTGGCGTCCCCCTCTTCTCTCTTTATTCTCCCCCCTCCCTCTCTCGGGATCACTCTTTCTCTCCCTCTCTCCACGTGTGAAATGAAAGAATGAGAAAGGGGGAGGAGTTTTATAACTAAATGAGGACATGGATGTAATTTTTCTAATTTTTTTTTTTCAAATGGAGAAAAAAAAATTACAATCCAATATCGCCTAAAATATAAATATACGAATATATAAAATATTTTGAACGGGTTTTTCCATATCGGGGATAATGCAACTCGTTTTGCCAATCTATTAGGAACTACCCTTGAACTTGGAAATATTGTTTTATTATGAGCAAAAAGTTGGCCAGAAGTTCCTAAAGATACAAAGGATAGGTTATGGATCGAATGAAATACAGGTAAATTCAACTCGCATATTATTTTTACTTTTTCATCTTTTTGCATGTACCTATTTGAACATATGATTTTTGAATAATAAAATACTATGAACATTGTTTGTAACACATAATTTTGCCAACCCTCGCTAAAGATATATATATATTTATAATGGGAAACATTTAGCGGGAGTCCCCTGTCTACCCCTGCTAACAAATTAAATGGGTTCTAGCAAGGGTTGAGGCCTTTGCTAAAGGTGTACACTTTAGCAACGGCTAGTGAGGGTCAGCCGATCCTCACTAAAGGTTTTAGCGACAACAAATTGGCTTTTAGCAAGGGTTGTTGACCCTTGAACCTTGCTAAATGCAAATTTTCTTGTAGTGAATACAATGTCCTCACAAGCATGCATATCTATAATTATAGACAGAAAAACAATAATGCTTTAAATCGCCCAAGAAAAGATAATATGAAAGTATGCGAAGATAGGTAGTAGGAGAGTACAGAAGATGAGAACGAGAAAAGATAGAAGAAATCTAATTTCACTATGGCTGCAACGTTTTATATTACTAGTTAGTGCACACGTGCGTTGCACGTGAACTTATTTTTATATTTAAGTTTATTTTATAATTTTTCAAGATGCCACAGGACCATTAACAACATTTATCCATTACAATTAGACTCTACCAATAAAAACCAAATCATTCAAAATGCTCCAATACTATCAATATTTAAAAACCTATGAACTCTTGCCCTTTAAAATGCTTCAAAATTATAAGAGCTCAACAATAGTTAAAACTCTACTATTCAAAATGCTTGAAGATTACATTGTTCTAAAACAATCAACAACATATTCCTCCAAATGCTTCAAAACTATTAATATGACATAGCTAGACTAACCCCTTTCAATGCAATTTTATACCCATCTATAGAAGAGGAATTCTCAACCAGTTTCCTAATCTTTCTTATAAAGCCTTTCGCCTAGTTAAAGTTTCATTATTATTCTTCAACCTATAATGCAAAAAAAAAAAAAAAAAAAAAAAAAAAGATTATAAATATCTATCAATGCTCATTATATAAATTCCATACTACTACAAAGAGAACAAAACTTCTTGCGCTTTTGTTGGTGCCAACAATGTAATTAATTTGATTAAATCATTGTTTGACTGTCTTTGTTTGAGAAAATTGAAATGCAATTTTTCTAAATGGAAATCTCTCATTTTGAGATATCATGTAAGTAGTTTGATTAAATCATTGATACAGAAAACTTAAATGGGTAAATGCCAAGACTGAATATTCAATGTCTAAATCTTGTGAGTACTCTGATAAACTAATGCAATAGTGCAATGAAACATAAAAAATCCTTTTACATAAATGATTCTTTTAATATTCTAAGTTTTTTCTAAAAATTGATTGGACTTTTTCCATGAGAAAGAATGGGTAAGAAGATGATGATGACGACTTAAAGAAACATATAAAGCCCTTCTCCTAAGGGTGTATGGAAGAGAAAATGTAATCTTGTAAAGAAGTAGCACCCATCTTGGCAAGATATCCGCCTTCAAATTCCAGACATTGGCATCCAACATTAACAAATCCTACAAAAGTACCAAGCACATCTCTAAATGTGACCAAATATCTGTAAATGTGACAAATATGCCAGTGACATTTTCCTAACACCAACAGAAGCACCATCAACTTCAATTGTTCCACTCCACTTGCGAAATATTGAAGAATAGAATTTTAAAGGCAAACAACTAAGTATGAGAGACATATCTAGTGCTTCTGGACTTGAAAACACAATCACATATGACTCTCACAAACTCTCTGCAAATTTTGCTAATACCACGTTTGATTTGGGTTCCCAAGGAACAACCATGGGTGTTAAATTTCAGATTAATCTAGAAGAGAAGCACAAGTAAACACTAAACCTAAGTTTTGTTGGCATAAAGTATGCATCATCTTTCCAATTTTTAAGATCATTGAGAAGGGCTCTTGAACTTAGAGCAAATAGAAGCCCAAAGAGAGACAAAAATCTTGACTCTTCCCTAGATTTAATATCATAAACCCCATTATTTCAACTGTTTATGAAAACCAAGTGTTCACCACTTCACCATTGTGGATCATTGGGTATATAAGAATCTAAAATGTAGCTACTTTTACAATATAAAAGAGAAGAAGATGGAGTTGGTATTCATTTACTTATTGCATGCAATATGTGGTGGCATTACATGGAATTACTTCTCAATTTGCAACTAAGATAAATTAGCTGATGTCTAATAATTTTTTAGTATTGATATATAGTATCATTTTCTAAAGTTGAAGTAGGTGGAAGTTATTAATCCTGAAAGTTTAACTGAAAAATCTATTTTGCGCTATCATCACTTCAATAGTGAAAGGCAACAAATATCCAGTTTCAGAAAATGTTAATATAAGAGGTAGAAGTAGATAGGATAATAGAGTTCATGCAACATGCTGCCTTTTAAAGATATAGAAGCAGAATAGGAAAAACATTAGAAACTTTTGAGGGAGTTAGATTCAATGGCTTAAGAGATTTTGAGGGAGAGAGAGAGAGAGAGAGAGCACCTCGATTCACTTGTGAATCTGAGTCTTTATTGTTCATCGAGATAAGATTCACTCACTATTCGATTTATATGTCAGTTTTTAATGGACTAAACAAATAAATAAAACAAAAACCACAAGACCAGTAGAGCTTCAAAGTCTTGCTAATGGTGGATCCGTGGGGGTGTAATTATTTCTTATGGCTTTTTGCAAAATTGATCCTTACGCTACTACAAAAAGATGCAAAGAAAACAGTAAATAGAAAACGGTTTTGGAAACCGTTTTAGAAAGAGATCAAAGAATACGGTTTTCAAAACCGTTTTAGTTTAGTAATATTTAACAACGGTTATTTTGTGACTGTAACACCCCACACAGGGTTACCCCTATGAGGAAATGCCACAGTAA
>JAESVK010000890.1:656600-705953 GCA_017140935.1 Hamamelis virginiana | reverse complement strand
AAATGTAATATATATATATATATATATATATATATATATATATATATATATATATATATATATATAATTGTCTAAGTTAATAAAGCATACCTGAAGGTATTGCACCCTCGGAGTTCCATATCTTCCAGTACGCTCTTCTTGCCTCTGACTATTGGTAAACATGAAGGTAACTGTAATTATAAAGAAGGAAAAAAGTTGTAATTGCAAAAGTTCAACTTGAATGAATAATCTATGAGTAAAATAAATTGGCACGGGGAGGGGGGGTGAAACACCCATATTATTTGGTAATGTTGTGTGATTGATTTGTTGTGGAGATCATCCCGGAATTCCAACAAAACTGAACTAATCACAAGGAGCTCTAGCCACTATTTTGCTCTTAATTAGGATTAGAGAATAGAGAAGATACCTCTTAATTAGGACTCCTATAGATTGAACAATCAAATGAGAACTTTTGGCCTCACCCTAGTTTCCACAGAAAGAGAACTAGTCCATCAAAGCTCACCAACCAGAACTGCACCTCTGACTCCACAAAAGGGGGCCAAACTGAATTTTTCTATTGGTTTTTAAACAATAAATAAACCCAACATATGAGACTATCAGAACTTAAAGCATTCCCATAATTGTGGATGTTCAAATTTAATAAACAAATAAATAAAATTGAATCACCTTGCATAGATATCAAGATTTATGACATATGTACAAGGATAGATCTCTTTTTCCCCTCGCCTATTCTCTGTCAATGAGCTGACAGAGCACTCTTCTCGTCCAGACAGAGGGAGAGAATGGAGAGAGGGGAAATGCAACTCACCTCCGACTTTCAATGAAACATAGAGCTCTGAGACTTAAATCTTGATACCAGAACCAATCCTTTGATCCCAAGATTTCTGCAAAAAACAGCCGTGTCAGGGGTAGGGTTTTTAAAGCAAAAATCTCGAGGGAGAGAATGGAGAGAGGGGACAGACAGAGGGAGAGGGACTCAAGAATTCTTAGCAGGACCAAAATTGAACTGGTTCAGAACTTGCTAAATTATCTACTTCACATCAAAATCAATTTTAATTTAGGTTTCTTTAGTTATATTTTCTTCCTTTTATATATACTAGCATCGTGCGATGATACACGTGATAATTTTTATATTAAAAAAATATATATGTAGACATCAAAAATTTGGTGACATGCTCATTACCGTCTTATAGGTGAACGATCACATAAAAAGGTAAGTCTTTCACTTATTTTTAAATTAAATCAATTAGAAAATAATTATTTTTCTAATTGGTCAAGATTCCTTATAGATAATCATCAACCTCTCTATAAATAAGAGGCTTTCATTCAAGAAAAGGCCGAGGGCAAGAAGGAGAGGAGTAAGCCAATCAAAGTATTGCAGTCAAACTCCAAACCTTCTATGTAACGCCCCATTTTGACATCCGTATAGACCCTTCCGGATAGGTCAACACGTGTCAAAATAGAACTACAAACTATTTTGCTCATCCGTATTTCCTCACAAGAGACAAAGAATATATATATTCAAATATGAAATGACATATACATACAGTATGTCTCAAACGCTTTACATAAAATAATAATACAAATCATGATAATGCATCTTAGCCTTATGGCTTCCACCCTTGTTGGTTGATTTTGATGATAACAATCATTGTATTGTGATTCTACTTGAATTGCATTTTTTGTATATTTGCAAGTATTCTTGTATATATTTGCAAACATGAATTGTGGTAAAATTCATGATGATCTTTATATCTTTGTATCACGGACTTATTCTTGCATCATGAATTTGTTTTACCTAAAATATGCATTTGCTTTAAATGATAATCTTTAGTATATTTATATGCATATTGTTAGGGGGAGCCATTGATTGATTTATTTGTTTATTCAATTGAGCATACGAATACTTTGTTATAAACTCTTGTTAAATGTCAAACATTGTTGAGTGAGTATTTTGATAACCTTGTTGAATATTTGGTTGTCATTATTTGATAATTGACATTATCCTATAGTTCTTATATATCCTGTGAAAACCCAAGTTTTTAAAACATTATTTTAATGATTTTAGAAAAAAAAAAAAAAGAGTTTTTGACTTATTTACAAAATTGTCATTTGGCATTTTCAATAACCAAACCCCCCTTCCCATTTCTATCTTCATTTCTGCAGCCAAGTAGGAGGGAGCCGAGAGAGTGTAAGGTCGGGAGAGAGAGAGAGGAAGGAGTTACCTCGTCGCCGGAGCTTGTCGCCGCCGTATCGCCGGAAGAGGTAAGCTTGGAAACTTTGTTTCATTCTTCTTCATCTTCCCTTCCCTTTTCATTTTCGTTTCAAAACCCATTTTGTGGGTTTGACGTGGAAAGATTAGGATTTGTGAGGAATGGTTGGTTGGGAATGTTAGATCGGGTTACCTTGAGTATAGTTTGAAGGGTTTTGTAGAGAAAATATGGGTATTTTGAGTATATGTGATGTTTTGGGTTTATATGGGTTTTATACCTAAAACTTTGTGGTTTCTCAAATTGTACCGTTGGATCTTCGTTATTTTTGGGGATTTTGGTGTATTTGAACTTGTTTAGCCTAGATCTAAGTTCCCACCATTCAGATTTGAGGTAGGATGCGAAAAATGAGAAGTTTTGCAGAATGAGTGCTTTGTTGCTCACGATTCTGCGAATTTCGCGATCTCTATCGATCGATAGAAGATGCTCTCTGGCCACACAATTTTTAGACATCGAAATGTTCTATCGATAGAGAGGATTTGCCTATCGATAGACCTCTCTATCGATAGATGGCCTATCGATAGGGTTCTCTTTTTCTTTTTCCTTCCTTTTCTCTCTCAGTTCATTTGATTCTTTGTAAGTGTTATGAGCATGTTTCTTATTTTATTTTCAGATATGGGAAACCCTTGGGAAGATCATTATGCATCGTAGCTTGTATTTACATGTGGGAGTCGGTTGGAGACTTAACTTTTGAGGTAGGGATACACATATTCTTACTAATACTGATGATGGGTTTGTTTTGAAACTAAACTTGTGTTGATGAACCTGAAAATCACTTATAAAAACTTGATGCATAATTCCTCTTTTCTTTATATGAAATGTTATGCGGTTAGAATGTGCAAGTATGCCTTGTTATTGTGATATGTTGACAGGATGCCATAATTTATCTATTTTATGTTATGTGGATTATATATGTGGATATGTTTGAGACAGAGTCAGAGAATACTCCTCTGTCAGTTGTTATTATGATGATATGGATAGAGTCAGAGAATACTCCTCTATCGGATATGGGTTATGACATTTTGGATAGAGTCAAAGAATACTCCTCTATCGGTTGTGGTTATGATGAATGGGAAAGAGTGAGAGAATACTCCTCTTTCATATGGAACATATTATAGACGAATCATGAGCAGAAATGATATTTGTATTTGTGGAACTCTGATATATTACCTGTGGATATTTGTATGATTCTTGAATCACATATACATGTTGATTGTGAAACTTGAACGAATCGATTTATGCATCAATATTATCATTGTTAGCTAAGAATAGTATTTCTACTGAGCTAGTGGAAGCTCACCCCTGCTTTTATGCAGCAGATTCCCAAGATAGCATAGCTGGTTCGACAAGACAGAATTCTTTTTCTTTGGTGCTAGGACTGGCTGTATTCTGGGCATTGGTACAGAGGAATAGGTAGATATGTTTATAGACTGCTACTCTTGGACTGTTAGTTATTTGATAATCTACCTATGTGCCAGCGATGTTGGCACATTATTACATACCGTAGATATATTTTATTATATGCATTGACGTTTGGAGACATTGCATGCTGAACACATTTACATTTCATGTTTGTTATATAAATCATTTGCTATATTCTGTGTGGAAATATGAATGAGTTTATCAGGTTGTTTCCCTAATTGACACGTGTTGACCTACCCAGGAGGGTCCTCAGTAGCGTCAGTTTGGGGCGTTACATATCCATTATAGTATATATATGTGTTCATAAGAACAGGATTAAAGTTGTCAATTGAAGAAGGCTCAACCATCATTAAAGCTAAGCTCAAGTGTACTTGTTGAACATTCACCTTCGAGCATAGAGCATAGAGCCACAACATTATTGAAGTCAAAGATGAAGCCTAGCATAAGCCAAGCACAAGTGTTGAAGATACTTCATGAAGATCTTGCTTTTATTCTTGTGTGTGAGTGCTTAGGAATCTTTATTGTGAATCTCTCTTTAGGATGAATTAATTGGCTTAATTGACTATGACTTAAAGACCATAGGTTTTAACTTGGAAAATCACATTTTGGTCACAAAATTGATTCAAACTCATAATGGGCTTTATGAACTTAAAAGACAATGTTTTATAAAACGCTGATTTTTTGCTGACGAAAACTTTCAACTTAAAATGGGCATATCTCTATCATCCGGACTCCATTTTCGATGATCTTGGTGTCCACGGAAAGCTTGAGAAGTCTAGTTTTTGAATATATAAACTTTAGCTCCAGAAAAAATTGGCATTAATCGACTAATCACCATGTTTAGTCGACTAATTGAAGTACAGTAGCTGTTTTCTGGAAAAATAAGCTCTTAGTCGACTAACACTTTGTCCTAGTCGACTAAACACCCTCTTAGTCGACTAAACACCTTGCCTAGTCTACTAACCGTGCCCGGAAACTATTTTAAAGGTATTTTTAAACCCTCTAGTCGACTAACACATGTGCCTAGTCGATTAATCGACCTGACACTTCATAACAGCTAGTTTTTAACGGCTCTATTTTGTCTCTAAACGGCCATATACACCTTGAGGCTTATAAATACTCATCTTATGAGTCTTTAATGAGTTAATGATCATACACAAACTTAAGCCAATATAGTATACATCATTCTTGTGTGATTTTAGTCAAAATCATCATACTCTCTTAAAGCCAATCTAGTTCATCTATTTTGAGAGATATTAGTGTGAGCTCTAATTTGTATTTCATCTACTCATTGAGGAGTTTTCTTGTTGTATCTAAATCTCATCTCTTTGTAAATCTTGTGAGTGCTCTTGGTGAGCATTGGAGAGTTGCTCTTTGTGAGTATTGGCCAAGCGTTCTTTGTGAAGCTTGAAGAAGTGTTCTTGGTGAGCACTAGTGGGTTCTTTTGAGCCATTTGAGAAGTTCTTTGTGAGCTTAGGTGATGATCTTCCACCTGGGATAAAGAAGATCGTGTAAAGGTTTCTCCACCTTGAAGGAGCTAATCCTTAGTGGATTGTGAAAGAATCCCATGAAAATGTGCGAAATAAAATTTTTTCCATGGAATGTGAACCAAGATCACATGATGATTGTATAAGCTATGTAATTAAAACTTAAATGAATGTAAACAACTTACATTGATAGCCTTAAGAGTAGGATTAAATGATTGTAGAGCAGCCCCAAGTGGATGAAGGCCTCCAAGATTGATCCATACTAGTTGCAAGCTCCAAGAGATGAGAGAGAGAGAAGAGATGGCTAGGGAATTTTTTTTCAAAACAATTTTGATCCTCTATTCCTTAGTATGGCCGGCCACCCCTTTCTTGTCTATCTATATATTGAGTGCTAGCTCACTTATAAGATAGATAGTAACTATATTTCAAATTTGAAATAAATCAAATTCAAATTATAAATGCAATGATAAGATAATGTGTCATCTTATCTATAATTTGAAACCATTTCAAATTTAAATTTCAACTAACTTGAAATTCAATTAACAATTTGAAATCTTTAATTATCTTGTCATCTCATGACAATTTCAAATTTCAAATTTCAAATTTCAAATTTCAAATTTCAAATTTCAAATTTCAAAAACTTGAAATTCTAGTTAATTGATATTTGCATATTATTCTCTCTTCCTTTTTAAATGAAGCTACCAACTATATGTGTGTGAACTCTTAGGTTCACAACAACCTAGTAGTAGGAATTAGGATAATAAATTATCCTTCAAATAAAACTACTTTTATTTAAGGTTCAAATTAGAACTCTTCTAATTTCCTTTTTTGAGAAATTAATTTCTCTTTGGCCTCTACTAGTCCTGAGTGACATCTAGCAATATGTCAAGACACACCCTAGGTTGTGTGAAGGTTAATCATAACATAGTGAACCCTTCAGTTACAATTAAGATACAATTCAATCCTTCCATCAAACAATGCCTTAGTTAAATTACTTGGGTATTGGATAATATGTCAAACCCTAATTTAACATTTTGTATGTGATTCTCAAAATATAAATTCAACCTTGGGAAACTCAAAAAACAGTTTTCTTATTCCCAACTGCTTTGGCCAAAGACTTATATGAATTATATCTTTGAGAATAATACGAGGCATTCCCTCTCTTTACTGAGAGTGATAGATTCCTTGTTGTACACTCATATGTCCCCATGACAGGTAAACTAGGGCCAATGAGTACATACACAAATTCCATGGTTAGGATATGTACACTGTACTATCAAACCCTAATATCCCTAACACAGGACATCTATGGTGCCTCAAGTCTAAGGATCACTTGCATCATTGTAACCCTGAGTTGTTGTTTGACATGTAAGTAAAACTCCATTCAACAAACTCAATCAATGATCACATTCAGTGTACTTGTTCTCAAACAAGCACCCACAGGTTTGTCCTAGTGTCATTACACAAATGACTTGAGACTAGTCATTCTCCATATTGAGCAGACATAACCTGTGCTAGTCTATCCGGATTATTAATGCCCAATAAATAATCCTATGACTAGGAATATCTAAGAAAGAAATCTTTAACAATATAAGTCTCCTAATCTCAACTCTTGAGATCTTATATTGACATTCCTTCTAAGGACTTATCATGAATATAATAACAAAAGAATACATGATAATCAAAAGCCCATATTATTAATGAATAATAATAATACATGAATCAACTTTATGTCCTAAATTACACCAGTGAGGTTGGCTATTGGGGCATATTACTAACAATCTCCCACTTGCACTAAAGCCAATCGCCCATGTATCCCATACCCATCTTCTCAAGATGTCGATCAAGACTCTGAAGAGTCAGTGCCTTAGTGAATGGGTCTGCTACGTTATCCGCAGATGCGATCTTCTGAATGCAGATGTCACCTCTAGCAATAATCTCTCTGATTATGTGATATCGCCACTCGATGTGTTTGGACTTCTGATGAGACCTTGGTTCCTTTGCTTGCGCAATAGCCCCATTGTTGTCACAATATAAAGATATAGGTGACTCAATGGTTGGAACAACTCCAAGTTCAGAGACGAACTTCCTAATCCAAACAGCTTCCTTGGCAGCTTCAGATGCTGCAATGTACTCAGCCTCAATAGTGGAATCCGCTGTAGTACTTTGCTTACAACTCTTCCAACTAACTACTCCACCATTTAAAGTGAAGATATATCCAGAATTAGATTTTCTATCATCAATATCTGATTGAAAATCTGAATCAGTATAACCATCAACTATTAGCTCTCCTCCTCCATAGACAAGAATTAAATCCTTAGTCCTTCTTAAGTACTTAAAGATATTCTTGACTGCAATCCAGTGTTCTGAACCTGGATTAGATTGATATCTACTAGTCACACTCACAGCATGACTGATATCAGGTCGTGTACATAGCATAGCATACATAAGACTTCCAATAGCCGAAGCATATGGAATCTTACTCATGCTATCTCTTTCCTCTGGTGTTTTGGGGCTCGTGCCCCTGGAAAGATGAATTCCATGTCTGAAAGGAATTAAACCTCTCTTGGAATTCTCCATGTTGAACCTTTTCAACACTTTATCTATGTACATGGATTGGGAGAGTCCAAGCAACCTTCTAGATCTATCTCTATAGACCTTTATACCTAGTATATAGGATGCTTCTCCCAAATCCTTCATGGAAAAGTTTTGTGAAAGCCAAAGCTTGACTGTTGATAACATTCCTACATCATTCCCAATAAGTAGAATATCATCAACATATAGAATAAGAAAAGAAATTGCACTCCCACTAACCTTCTTGTACACACAAGGTTCATCCATGTTTTGAAGAAATCCAAACGATTTGATTGCTTCATTAAACCGGATGTTCCAACTTCTAGAAGCTTGTTTAAGTCCATAAATGGACCTCTGTAGCTTGCACACTTTGTGGTCATCACCACTAGATGTAAAGCCTTCAGGCTGCTCCATATAAATGTCTTCCTCAATGTTTCCATTAAGAAAAGCAGTCTTTACATCCATTTGCCATATTTCATAGTCATGGTGTGCAGCTATAGATAACAAGATCCGAATGGATTTTAGCATAGCTACTGGCGAAAAGGTTTCTTCATAGTCAACACCTTGTCTTTGTTTGTAACCTTTTGCCACTAGTCTTGTTTTGTAGGTCTCTACCTTTCCATCCGAGCCTATCTTCCTTTTGTAGATCCATTTGCAGCCAATAGGTACTATACCTTGTGGTGGATCTACTAAAGTCCAGACTTGGTTGGAATACATAGAATCCATTTCGGATTTCATGGCTTCTTGCCATCTTCTAGAATCGATGTCTAACATCGCCTCTTCATAGTTATTAGGATCATCTGGGTGTTCATTATCACCTAGGAACAATTCTTTATCCTCCTCATGAAGATAGCCATATCTTTGAGGTGGTGCAGATATCCTAGTGGATCTACGAACAGGTTGTGTATCTTCAGGTACTGTCTCATCAGGGACAGGTGGTGAGTCAGGATATGTTTGTGGCTCGTCAGAAATTTCTGAAATCTCTTCAAGTTCTATCTTTTTACCTTTGCCTCCTTCTTGAATAAACTCTTTTTCAAGAAAAGTAGCAAATTTACTAACAAACACTTTCTATTCATTAGGTTGGTAGAAGTAATATCCCAATGATTCTTTGGGATAACCCACAAACAAACATTTTTCTGATCTTGATTCAAGTTTATCCACATTATGTTTCTTAACATATGCTGGACAACCCCAAACCTTAAGATGATTAAGGCTTGGTTTCTTCCCATGCCATATCTCATATGGGGTTTTGGGGACAGACTTGGTAGGAACCCTATTTAATAAATATGCAACAGTTTCAAGGGCATATCCCCAAAAGGAGATAGGTAAGTTAGTATAACTCATCATGGATCGAACCATAACTAATAAAGTTCGATTCCTTCTCTCAGATACACCATTTAACTGTGGTGTTCTAGGAGGAGTTAACTGTGATAGAATGCCAGCCAACTTGAGATGATCCAAGAACTCAGTAGTTAAGTATTCACCTCCTCGATCTGATCGAAGAGCTTTAATACTCTTGCCAGTTTGTTTTTCTACTTCATATCTGAATTCTTTGAACTTTTCAAAAGCTTCAGATTTGTACTTCATTAAGTACACATATCCTTTACGTGAATGATCATCAGTAAAGGTAATGAAATAAGAAAAACCTCCTCTAGTTACTTTGCTCATTGGTCCACATACATCACTATGTATTAAACCCAGTATATCTGCAGCCCTTTCACTGTGACCAGTAAAAGGTGACTTGGTCATTTTACCCATGAGACAAGATTCACAAGTTGGATAGGGTACGAATACTAATGAACCTAATTGTCCATCCTTAACCAACTTGTTAATCCTATCTTCACTAATATGACCTAGTCTCAAATGCCACATATATGTTGGAATTTCATCATCTCTTGGTCTCTTAAGATTTCTTACATTCTTATCATTTTGCTCTATGTAATTAACATTACCATTAATATTTAAGAAGTAAAGACCGTTTAAATAAATCCCAGTAGCTACTACTCATTATTTAGAGAAATGGAACAAATGTTTTTCCCAAAAACAATACTATAACCAGTTCTACATAATGCAGAAATAGAAATAATGTTCCTTATTATCTTAGGCATAAATAAACAATCAGCTAATTCTAAAATATCTCCGGATAGTAATGTCAAGAAGCAAGTCCCCGTAGCTAATGCAGCAACTCTTGCTCCATTTCCCACTCGAAGGGTAACTTCTCCTTTACTCAGCCTTCTGCTTCTCTTTAGATCCTGCATAGAGTTACAAATGTGTGAACTTGCACCAGAATCTAAAACCCAAGTAGAGGCAGAACTAACAGATAAGTTAGTTTCAATAAATAGAGCATCAGTCATACCTTCTGAAGGTTGGTTCTTTATGGAAGCCAGGTATTCCCTGCAGTTCCTCTTCCAATGCCCAGTCTTGCCACAATGGAAGCATTTTCCTTTTGAATTGGTCTTATCAGATTTGCCTTTACCTTTCTGAACCCCTCCCTTAGCTTTTAGATTGTTCTTCTTCCCCTTCTTCTTTTTATCCTTGCCCTTAGGCTTAGATTTAGAAGAAGTAGAAGCCCCATCTATAGCCATGACGGTTCCTTTGCCTTTCTTCATGGTTCCCTCAGCAGTAATAAGTAATTTTAATAAATCAGAGAGAGAGTTCTCCAAGTTATTCATATGGTAGTTCATAACTACATTACCAAAGGAGTCAGGAAGAGATTGCAATATAATATCAATTGAGAAATCTGCATCTAAAATGATATCCAACTTCGCAAGCTGCTCAATATGACCGATCATCTTAAGCACATGATCATTAACAGAAGTCCCATCTTGCATCTTGGAACGAAAGAGATCTTTGGCGGCTTGATACTTTGCCAAACGACTCTGTTCACCATACAACTCTTGCATATGAATTAGAATTGCTTTAGCACTATCCATTGTGTCATGCTGCTTCTGAAGCTCATTGGTCATTGATGCTAGCATGTAGCATCTAACCTGCATGTCATCCTCCCGCCACTTTCTAAAAGTGTCTCTTTCTTCCTCTGATGCACCATTAGGAAGGAATGCTGGCTTAGGTTCATCAAGCACATAGGCAATCTTATCGGAATTGAGAACTATTCTCAAATTCCTCAGCCAATCCATAAAATTAGGTCCAGTCAGTCTGTTGCTATCAAGTATTCTGGTTAAGGGATTAAGGTGAGCCATTGGTGATCTACAAATAAAAACAGAAAATTAGTTGATTCAAATATATGACCATTATTGCTGGGTCTTAAGTATAATGGTACCTCCCACTATTTCATCAAATCTCATACTCCCTCAGAATAGGATTTGGGAATTTATCTAATAAATTCCTAGTGGGGATTGGAGTCCCATTGTGAATTAATGGTACCTCACATAATAGTTTCTTGGTCCATTAATTCCTAATGAGTAGATGACTCTTCATCTAATGCTACTTAAGCAAGTCCCAATCATCCTTTCGCCTTTAGTTTTAATAAACCTCACATAATAGTTTCTTGACTTATTTAAACTAATTAAGTCATACCCATCATTCCTTATAAGTATGGTTAAACTAATATAAACATCACATAATAGTTTCTTGATCTATATTAGTTTGCCATCTCATAATATCTCATATTTAAATAGGTTAATTAGAACCCAAATGTGTGAATAATCCCCTACATATCTGCAGCCATCATATCCAAACAAGGAGTTCTAATTAATCTACAATGATGGAAGGCTATGATAGAATATTCTTAATATTCCTTCATAACAACTTAATATTAATCTTTGAAGGGATTTAAGGTCTCATCATATTAAATTAAACATGCATCACATACATATAACATGCATCACATACATAAATATGTTATTACTATTTTTAGTCTTTATAAATGTAATAGTAGAAGCTCCCACTATCTCTTTTAAAAACATTTAACTTTTAAAGTCATGAGTAGTGAGGAGTCTCATATATTACATTTAATCCATAGACATAAAATAATAATTAACATAGTGAGCCTTTAACATTCATCACATAAATAGGCTCTTGAATTGATTATGGACTTTATTTAAGGCTATAGGGAGGTAATATGGTGATCGCAAAATAAATGGAAAACCCCTAAACATGCATCTATGAAGTCTTCCATAAGCTCCATAGTCCTCCATGCTCCTTTTGTGCCTCTCCATGCTCCAAGCCTCCATTCTTGATAATTATATTTAAATTAAAAAGAATACATAGAGTGAAGAGGCATGCAAGCCCCATTTAAATTACAATTACCAAAGAGGCATGCAAGCCCCAATTAAATTACAACCCATTTAAATAAATAAATAACAGCCCCTAAATCACATCCATATGCAGCCAATCACATCCAATTAGTTTGGTCTTAAGTCCATAATCAACCCATTTTAACAATCACATTGATAAACAATCATATAGCAAGAATATAAGGCATAAGCAATATATGTATGGTAATTAATATTAATCAATAAACCTTTAAATATTCATCTCATGAATATTATATTGTTTTAATCACATTAAAACAGTGGCATCATTATTTTAAATCTTATTTAAAATTCAAACAACTTTGAAAAATCAAAATAGAAAACTATTATAGTCAAGAGACTAAAATAGAAACCTAATTTGATTAAATCATCAAAATTAATTTTCAATCATCCCCTACTGTTTTAAACTCTTTAAAACATGTTTTTATCAATAATAAAATCATGGGAATATCAAAATTAATATTTGATAAAATTGAAATAGGAAACAAGTTCTAAACTTTTGCCTAAAATAATTTCTGGGTTACCAAAACTTTTGGGTTTTATGAACAGCCCTTAGAGAGGCTTTCATGACCATTTTAGGATTTTAATAACAACCTTATTAAGTCCCTAAAACAGTGGTAACATGGGGCTAATTAATTCAAAGCACTAAGTATTAAAAAGATTACAATTTTTCAACATATTGAAAAATTCCAGCACATATGATAATAGGCTAGTTAATCTCAAAAAACTTAGTGTGAACATATATGATCGATTTATCATGAAAGAACTATTCTAACATGATTAACAATCAATATATTAATGAATTGAAGCATGATGGCTCAAAGAAAATCATTCGAAAACGTTTTTCAATATTTATTTTGAAAACACAGTGTTGCTGGAAAATACTGGACAGCAACTTGTATCAACTTTAAAAAATTATTGGAGCCATCAAATCTTCTCCAAAAATCATGAAATTAAATATGTAAGATGCTTATACAATGTACTAAACATCTATGGTCATGGATCATCCAAAACCAGCCCCTATTGTTTCAGATTTAACAAAACCTGAGAATCCATTTTCTGCAAAACCCATGTAGCCACCACTCCCTCACCATTGGGGATTTTAGGCCTCCTCTTTTATTTTGATTATTTTGTTTCTTAAACACATGTATTATAATGCTAAATCAGTATTTAAACCATTATAATCAAACATGTAATCAACTATTGATTAAAACAATAGAAAATAAAAAATTAGAGATGAAGAAACCAAAACCATAGTATCCACCAACATGGCCGAATCTATGGTTAGGGTCTTGGGATTAAAAATCCCAGCCACTTAGGTTTAAGCAATATTAAATCCACCATAGAATAGCTTATACAATACCAAATCATGATCGGCTCTGATACCACTGAAAGAATCCCATGAAAATGTGCGGAATAAAATTTTTTCCATGGAATGTGAACCAAGATCACATGATGATTGTATAAGCTATGTAATTAAAACTTAAATGAATGTAAACAACTTACATTGATAGCCTTAAGAGTAGGATTAAATGATTGTAGAGCAGCCCCAAGTAGATGAACGCCTCCAAGATTGATCCACACTAGTTGCAAGCTCCAAGAGATGAGAGAGAGAGAAGAGATGGCTAGGGAATTTTTTTTCAAAACAATTTTGATCCTCTATTCCTTAGTATGGCCGGCCACCCCTCTCTTGTCTATCTATATATTGAGTGCTAGCTTACTTATAAGATAGATAGTAACTATATTTCAAATTTGAAATAAATCAAATTCAAATTATAAATGCAATGATAAGATAATGTGTCATCTTATCTATAATTTGAAACCATTTCAAATTTAAATTTCAACTAACTTGAAATTCAATTAATAATTTGAAATCTTTAATTATCTTGTCATCTCATGACAATTTCAAAATTCAAATTTCAAATTTCAAATTTCAAATTTCAAATTTCAAAAACTTGAAATTCTAGTTAATTGATATTTGCATATTATTCTCTCTTCCTTTTTAAATGAAGCTACCAACTATATGTGTGTGACCTCTTAGGTTCACAACAACCTAGTAGTAGGAATTAGGATAATAAATTATCCTTCAAATAAAACTACTTTTATTTAAGGTTCAAATTAGAACTCTTCTAATTTCCTTTTTTGAGAAATTAATTTCTCTTTGGCCTCTACTAGTCATGAGTGACATCTAGCAATATGTCAAGACACACCCTAGGTTGTGTGAAGGTTAATCATAACATAGTGAACCCTTAGTTACAATTAAGATACAATTCAATCCTTCCATCAAACAATGCCTTAGTTAAATTACTTGGGTATTGGATAATATGTCAAACCCTAATTTAACATTTTGTATGTGATTCTCAAAATATAAATTCAACCTTGGGAAACTCAAGAAACAGTTTTCTTATTCCCAACTGCTTTGGCCAAAGACTTATATGAATTATATCTTTGAGAATAATACGAGGCATTCCCTCTCTTTACTGAGAGTGATAGATTCCTTGTTGTATACTCATATGTCCCCATGACAGGTATACTAGGGCCACTGAGTACATACACAAATTCAATGGTTAGGATATGTACATTGTACTATCAAACCCTAATATCCCTAACACAGGACATCTATGGTGCCTCAGGTCTAAGGATCACTTGCATCATTGTAACATTGAGTTGTTGTTTGACATGTAAGTAAAACTCCATTCAACAAACTCAATCAATGATCACATTCAGTGTACTTGTTCTCAAACAAGCACCCACAGGTTTGTCCTAGTGTCATTACACAAATGACTTGAGACTAGTCATTCTCCATATTGAGCAGACATAACATGTGCTAGTCTATCCGGATTATTAATGCCCAATAAATAATCCTATGACTAGGAATATCTAAGAAAGAAATCTTTAACAATATAAGTCTCTTAATCTAAACTCTTGAGATCTTATATTGACATTCCTTCTAAGGACTTATCATGAATATAATAACAAAAGAATACATGATAATCAAAAGCCCAAATTATTAATGAATAATAATAATACATGAATCAACTTTATGTCCTAAATTACACCAGTGAGATTGGCTATTAGGGCATATTACTAACAGATTGTTGGGAATCCTTGGGCTGAGGCACAAGGCGAAGAGTAGGCGGAGTCCGAACCTCGTTAAAATCGTCGTGTTTGATTTCTCTTCCCTTATCTCTTTCAATTACTTGCATTTATATTATTGCTTCTGCTACTAGTAATTGAACCCTAATTTTATTTGGTAATTTATTGCAAAAGTTTGCCAAAAACCCAATTCACCCCCCTCTAGGGTTATATATTTGGGACAACAATGCCAACAATATTGGCAATTCATACCGTGATGAATGCCAAGAATCTTTGAATATATTAATATAAATACATATCTTGTAATAATGCAAAATCTACCATGAAGATGTCCCATCAATCCTCAAGTGAATGATTATACCCAGTCAAGCCTGTACTCCACATCAAATCTGCAATATGCTTCGTGAGAAGCAATTAGTGAGCTTTGAATTGCTCGTGTAGGAATAATATTACATTTACCAATTAAAAATAATACTGGGATACCTAGAATATGTAAATAACACAGTTTTCTTATATCAGTTATGAACAATATAAATAGTAATTCCAAATCATGTGTGGACTTTTAAGAATACCATACTTACCTTTATATTTACCAAACCTTTTCCATTTGTTCAAAATGTTTTCGTATTTCGAAAACCATTTCCGTTCGAAAACCAAATCTCATTTCCAATTCCATTTGTTTACAATCCATATCCGTCAATTCATTATTTTAGCTCACGAAAGTATCAGGCTGTCTTTCAGGCTAACGAGCCCCTAGTGCAGCATTCTAAAATATATCATAACCACAACGGGTTCTTCATCGATGGTAAGCCACTTGCATGTGCTATTTCCTTCGGGTCATGCTCAAGGCTCCACCCAGGACACAAGGCCCTTATATTTCTTCGAGGTCCGCTCATCGGCTCCACCCCAGGACACTTAGGCCCTAATAATTCCTTCAGGTTATACCCAGGACACTACGCCATTCTGAATACTAACGGAGCCAAAATATATACCTTCAGTGCATTTCATTGCATAATAATTCACATTTGCTAAACAGGCATAAATCATTTCCCTGCATTTCATTGCATAATATATTCCATTCGCCCACCAGACATAAATCATTTCCATGCATTTCATTGCATAATATATTCTATTTGCCAACCAGGCATAAATCATTGTGAAAACATATAAATATCATTATCAAAGCATCATTTCATAAAATGTGCAGTTTTCAAATATGAATTCAAAAATCAATTCATATGTCATCTCCAAATACATATAAAACAATTCATAAGGCTGTCACCTTTCCAAAAATATATTCCTGCACCATTGCTTATAAATATCACTTCTGTTTCCCAACTTTCATTTTAGTAAAAATCAAGGGAATAGCTATTTTAAATATCTCCTAACTTTTCTCATTTATAAGTCAGTTCATAAAATCATGCATATAATTATAAAACTAAATGTCTCAATTTTATTTATACAAATAGTGTCAATATATGCCCTTTAATATTTTCTTTGAAATAATGAAATAAAGAGCCTATTCCCATGTTTATGAATACGTATATTCAGTACCAAAAATAGTTTATCCAGCAATGGAATTAAGTTCTTGAAACCTTTTAATACCATGCCTGGGTTTTCATTTTATAAACATGTCATACAATTTAACAGTTTACAAAGTAGTATATTCCATGTATCTATTTCTCAGTATAATAAACAATGATAGTTAAAATGACATAAGTCATATCATTTGTAAAGTATTCAAAAATATCTCATCATTATCAATTGGTACAATGTTACGTATTCATACTTCAGTTTCACAGTGTTTTCCAATCCATATGGCTACACGAGCCTCCCAAATGCAATACTCAATGCACCCAATGCAAATGGTCATTTCAAAGACCTTCCAAATTTGGAAATAACAATTTATGCAAGGAAAATTAAAATCAAAACACAAAGCATCTAAAAATCCCAAAAGTACAGCGATTCGTACTTCTAAACCGTTCACTCACGAACCTACGGACCAAATACCCAAAATGCCAAACCAAAAACCTTAAGACTTCCAAGACATATTCCCAAGTATGTCAAGATGTTACTCATCGAATTTCATGGATATAAAACTTGTCAAAATCAGAGTTTGGATGCAAAATATATAACCATTTAAAATTTAATACAAAAGTCTGAAAATATCAACTTGCTACATAAAAACCAGTTTTTCTATTTTTGCTGTATATTCTAGCTCAATTATTGGAATTTAATAAGCTTTAGTGTTCTGAAAAGAAAACTCGAAGATCTACAACTTTTGCTCTAATAGCCATAGTCCAATTCCAACGTTTTTAAGGCCAACATTAGCAATTAATTCAACCTAGATGAAAATCATTTCACAAATAAAACTAGTTTCAGTAAAATGGGCATAACTTTTATCACAAACATTCAAATGAGGCAAGGTCAGACTTGTTAGAAAAATAACTCAAAAACTTACAACTTTCATGAAGAATTTTAGCCAAATTTGGTCTCTATTAGTGCCGAAAATGCCCTGGAAGAATGCTTTGTTTTTCAAAAATAGTTTTCCAGATTTTCCTTCATTTTCCCTGGAATTTTCTTGGTAACCAAACAATATTTCTTCCGTCCAAATTTCACCAAATTCATATATGTTAAACATAAAACATATACCAACAATTTTAATAAAGAAACTTTATTGAATTTCAAATATTCATACCTGAATTCACAAATCAAAACTTCACAAATCCAATAATAATGTTTATTTTACAAATCGCTTACAAATCCTTTAATCAAACCATGGATCTTGATCTAATAAACACAAAAATATCTCTCAAACTAGAAATCAAACCGTTATACTTCCATAAATCTAAAAATACTCAACTTCAATAATAAAAATCAAGCTTAAACATAAGAGAGGCTTACTTTAAAAATAAAATGGATGAACTATGGCGAAAAGCCGGCTAGAATCCGGCGAAATTCTGGCGATAATCCAATGACAGCCCTTCTCCCCGGCTCACTGTCTCTCCGACTCTCTTTTCTCTCTCACTCGGATGAATGATAACCTCTTTATTCATTGAATATATATATATATATATATATATATATATATAAACAGAACGATAGAAACACATTGCTAACTTCTTTATTTTATCCTCTAAAATAATTCATTGGTGGACCCATGGTGGGAATCACATGATTCTTTGTCTCCTGAATAATGCAATTCAATTATAATGCATTCATCCACCACTTTGGAAATTTTGGGGTCACAAAATAATTGATCATCTAAAATAACCCAACTATTAATATAAAAAAAAATTTATACGGGTTATCACATTCTACTTCCCATCAACCATTTTCAACGATGGAGATCCACCAAGCACCATACACATGTGCCGAGTCCTCTACTTTTAAAGCCAGATTCAAGATCAAGCTATTCTGGCCCTTGGATCAACATCAAATCAAAATCAAATTCAAGATCAAGCATACTCATCGCCCTTAAATCAACATCAACAAAATCAAGCTAAGCCTGATTCAAGATCAAGCATCAAGCCTTTGAATCAAAATCAAGTCAAATCAAATCTAGTGGAGATTTAATCAGAGGAGCACAACAAAAGATTATACTCACACACATTTTATACAAATCAAATTCAGAAATTCTACAATTTGTACATATTTTTCTTGTTCTCTAATTTTTCAGGAGAATACGATATTTATGTTTACAAAATTTGCACGCCCGGTGGGATATTTCTACCTCTCATCTCTATCTCCACGAAATCCATGCAAATCGACTGTTCTATACCAAATCAAGTACTTCAAATCTTGTTTTTGATGTATACCAAATTTACATCAACCCAAGCCTTGAAGTGGGGGCATTTATAGACATCAAAAATTAGTTGAGGTGTTGATTACCATCTGATTATTAGTGAACGATCACATAAAAGATAAGTCTTCAACTTATCTTTAAATTAAAACAATCAGAAAATGACTATGTTTCTAATTAGCAAAGATTTTTTGAAGATAAGCATCAATATCTCTATAAATAAGAGGTTATCATTCAAGGCAAGAGGGGGCAAGAAGGAGAGGAGTAAGCCAATCAAAGCATGGTTGCCAAACTCCAAACCTTTTGCTTCCCATAAACCATCTTCAATAGTGGAGATTCATCAAGCACCACCCACATGTGCCGAGTCTTATACTTTTGAAACCAGATTCAAGATCAAGCATCAAACCCTTGGATCAATATTATATCAAAGTTAAAGTCAAGATCAAGAGTACTCATCGCCCTTAGATCAAGAGTACTCATCAACATCAACAAAATCAAGCCAAGTTAGATTCAAGATCAAGCATCAAGCCCTTTGATCAAAATCAAATCAAATCTTGTGGAGCTCTAATTAGAGGAGCACACATATTTTATACAAATCACATTCAGAAGTTCTATAATTTGTACATATTTTTATTGTTCTCTAATTTTTCAGGGGAATACAAAATTTGTGTTTACAAAATTGGCATATTCGGTGGGACATCTCTGCCTCTCATCTCTATCTCCACGACATCCATGCAAATCGACAGTTCTAGACCAAATCAAATACTTCAAGTCTTACTTTTGATGTATATCAAATTTACATCAACCTAAGCCTTGAAGTGGGGGCATTTGTAGACATCAAAAATTTGGTGAGGTGCTAATTATCATCTGATTATTGAATGATCACATAAAAGATAATTCTTCCACTTATCTTTAAATTAAATCAATTAGAAAATAACTATTTTTCTAATTGGCCAAGATTCTTTATGAAAGAATACCATTGAGAAACGCAGCGAAATGAACAAACAAAAAATTTTCCTCAATAGTAATCATCCCAAGGATGTTCTCAAACGTTGATAAGAATCAAAACATATAATTTACAATAAATTAAAGCTTACTTGATGTTCCTTGAAGATGGCAATCCTTGAATCCTTCGAGCTCCAAACGTATGGTAGCCTCCAACGGTATCCACACGAGCACAAGACCTCAAGAATCCTTGAACCTTCACAACACTTGAGAAGATACAAGCTTGGAGAGGAAGAGAGAGAAAGCACGACAATGATGAATCCCACTAGCAAGGTCACGGCCTCTAGGGTTTCCTCAATGTGTTTTTGGACTCTGTCTCTTTTATGATGATATGTTACTTAGTGCTAGCATGACCCATCATCACATATATATAGAAAATATTCTTTGTATTTATAATTTGACCCCTCACTTATTAACAATTAATAGCAAGGGCCATTTTAATTATAAATAAGAATATTTCTCTCTCTATTAATTCAATAGACTCACTTATGCCCTTATGTGTGTGACCTATTGGATTCATCCCAACCTAGTAGTGGCCGGGGACATCTCATGTCACCCAAAATAGAAACTTTCTATTTATAGTTTGATTGGAACAATTCCAATTTTGCCCTCAATGATAACACTTACCATTAGGCCTTCACTAGTCATGAGTGACCTCTAGCAACATATCATGACGTACCCTAGGTGTGGGTGAATATATTAATATAAATGAACATTTCATGTTATAGATAATCCTTCACTATATAATGTCATGATTAAGTTAATCGGTTATGGAAACATGTCAAATCCTAACTTAATCAAGTGTTTCAAATTCACCAAAGTATAATCTCAATTAGGTAAACCCTTGAAAACACTTTTCTTGGTTTCCTACTGCTTTGGCCAAAGACTTCATTGAGATTATATATTTGTGAATTAACATTGACATTCTCCTTTTTGTATCAAGGGTGGTGATTCCCTATTGCACACTCACTTATCTTCATACATAACTTACTAGAGCCAATGAGTACCAATTATATGCTTATAGTTAAGAACGTACGATATACTATCAAACTCTAATAACCTATGTATAAGATAACTAGTGGTGTCTCAAGTCTAAGGACTACATTTGTGACTATACACATGAGTAGCTTTTGACATGTAAATAAAGCTCCATAAGCTATACTCATATTAGTCACGTTCAGTGTACTTGTTCTTTAACAAGCACCCACATGTTTACTATAGTGTCACTATACAAATGGTATGAGACTCATCATCCTCCCATTGGAGCTTGTATAACATGTGCTAATCTTAACGGTTTATAATCGCCCAAATATATAAACCTATGATTAGGAACAAGTATAGGATATTTAGATGTACTTGAAAGTTATGAGTCTCTCCATCTCAGCACATGAGATATAACTCTCTATCATACTATCCAAGGACTTTATCATGAACAGTAATTAAACACAAGTTTACAAGATAAATAAGTCATTTCATAAATGAATATTATTTCATAAATGAATAATAATGAAATATAATGTTCCCTAGAAATGCAACACTAAGGTTTCACAAACCCTAGTGGTTGTGAGTCAAGAAGGAGAGGGGGAGGCTATGCGGCACACTAGGGTTTCAAGAACCCTAGTGGCCGTGAACAAGAAAGAGATGAGAGAGAGGGCCGTGAGCTTGACTGGGGTTTCTAGCAAACCTTAGATGCCATTTTAATAAAAAACAATAAGGATTAAATCAAGAAACCCTTATGCCAAATTCAAGATGGATTCAAAAACCCTACTTTCTTGATCTTTAAGTATTAGCCATTGAATGCCATCATCAATTCATAATCATGCTTGAGTTGGCTCTGATACCACTGAAAGAATGTGGCCATGGATTCGCAGCGGAAGAAAACATACAACAAAATTTTTAACATAGGTTAAACCCATGTACACATACATCCCATGATTCAAACTCAAGCATAGGATCATGAATGAAACAAGAACATTAATTAAACAACTTAATTAACTTACTTGAATGCCTTTGTAGAATCTTCAAGAACAAATCTAAGCTTCAAAGTGATGAAGCCTCCAAGGTATCCATACGAACACAAGACTTTAAAATCTCTTGCGATTGATCAACACTTGAGCAAAAGCAAGCTTGAAAGAGAGAGACAGTATCACGGCCACTAAGGGAGAGGCTCCCTAGGTCATGGCCTTAATAGGGAGATGATCCTTAGGCCACGACCAAAGTGGATGGGGTTGATGATCTCTTTTCTTTCTAGGGTTTAGGTGGACTTAGTGCTAGCATGCACCTAAGCCCTTGTATTTATAGACAAATACTAGGGTTTCTAATTTTGCAACTTGGTCCTCCTTAATTAACTATTAATTAAAGAGACACCCGCAAGTTACTAAATTAGAAACTTTCCTCTCTCTTAAATTAAAAAGCTCTCTTGTGTCCTTATGTGTGTGGCTTTGGGTTCACCCTAATCTAGTAGTGGACTGAGACATCTCATGTTTCCTAAAATAGAAACTTTCTATTTTAAGATTCAATTGGAATAATTTCAATTTTTTCCTCAATGATAACACTTATCATTAGGCCTTCACTAGTCATGAGTGACGTCTAGCAACATATCATGATGTACCCTAGGTTTGGGTGAATAGTAAGAACTAAATGAACCATTCTTGTTACTTAATCCTTCATCCCCTAATGTCACTGTTAAGATAATCAGGTATGGTAAAAGTCAAACCCTATCTTAACAACTTGTTATATGTCCCACAAAATATAATCTCAATAAGATGAACCAGATAAAACTCTTTCACAGTTCACCTATCACTCTGGCCAAAGATTTAATATGAGATTTATCTTTGTGAACAAACCCTGACATTCTCTCTCATTAAAATGAGAGTGATGATTCCTTATTGCACACCCATCTACCTTTATACACAATTCAGTAGAGACAATGAGTACCGATTACATCCTCATGGATAGAGTATGTACAAAGTACTATCAAACCTTAATGCCTTATGCACAAGATAACTCTAGTGCCTCAGGTCTAAGGATTACTAATCAATGGACGTAATATAAGAATATTCCTTTGACTTTAATCTCCATGAGAATATTCTTTTCAGATCATGTTCAGTGTATATGTTCTCTAACATGCACCTACAGATTAACTATAGTGTCACTACATAGATAGTAAAGACTACTTATCCTCCGATTAGAGCTGGTTTAAATTTGTGCTACTCTTACTGGTTTATAAATATCCAATTAGATAAAACTCTTTAGACTAAATGTGTGTGAGAAATATAAGTCTCCCTATTTCAACATCTTGAGATATATATCTCTTAATCATTTATCATGGACCTTATCATGTAATTAAATACACGATAAGTAATACCTTCTTATAACAATATGAAATTGATATGCCCTTTAGGATTGGTTTTAGGGCATTTCTCTAACAGCACAGTGAAAATACCCCAACTCAGTGAAAACGCTCCAACACAGTGAAAACACTCACAACTCAGTGAAAACACCCAAACTCAGTAAAAATACCCAAAATTCACTGTATTTTATTTTCACTATTTATTTCGTTTAGCAAATCGTACTAAAGATAGTACAATGAAAATACATAAAACACAGAAAAAAAAAAAAAGTGAAAAAACAAAAAACAAAAACAAAAAAAAAAAAAAAACAAGACAGTGAAAATACTAAAAAATACAAGACAGTGAAAACACTCAAAATGCTTTGAAAACTCCAAAAAAAAAAAAAGAAAAAAAAAAGATAGTGAAAACACTAAATTTAATTTTCACAATGTTTTGACTGTATTTTTTTTATTGGACTAATAAAAAAACACATTGAAAAAACACTGTTTTGACTATATTGTTTTTAAAGGTTTTCACTGTGACTGCTTTTTTTTTTTTTCACTATGATTTTAAGGTTTTCACTGTGAATTTTTTTATTTTATTTTTGTTTTTAAAATTTTCCTCTCTCTTGCCATTTTCTCCAAACAATTTTTTAAAAAAATAAAATTTCCTCTTTCCCCAAACAGTTTTTTTTTTTTAAATTCATATTTCTCTCTCTCTTCAAACATTCAATGGTAAGATTTTTTTTAAAAATTTTCTTCTCTCTCTTCAAAGCAAAGGAATGAAAAAGAAGAAGAAACTGATCGAAGAAGAAAAAGTTGACTGAGGAAGAAGAGATGATACGCACATTTACAGGTTCTCCAATTTTAACCAGTACTTGTGAGTCGGCACAGTGAAGAAGAGGCAGCAGCAATGCTGACACTGCTGCTTTGTATCTTTGATAACTCAGACCGAATATTTACTGGCTGTGAAACTAGATATGAAAACCACCATGAAGACCGAAAACCATATCTAAAGACCACCACGAAGACTGGAGGAAATCGCCGAGGAAGAAGCTTGAAACCACCGGTGGCAGCACCAGTAGCTGCGAACAGCGACAACTGCAACAACATATCTAATGTGGCAAACCTCTTCCTTCCGCAGCTCCGGCGACAGCAGCAGCAGGTCTGGCGAACCTCTCTTCTTTTGCAACACCGACGACCTTGAATCTGTTGACTTTGGTTCGTGTTCCGGCGAGTATGTTGTTTGCTTCGAACTTCGGTGGTGAGTGCTTTCGTCGAAGGCAATGGTTACGTTAGCTGGAGTCGGCCTGCTTCCTCGACACTGTCTAAGGATTCTCTCAGCTTTTTTCGTCGACATTCTTTCTCTCAAAATACCCACTCTTCCACTCTCTTAAAACTTGAAGAAATAAAGAAAGAAATGTGAAACCAAGGGAACGAAAAGGAAGATAGAGAGAGAAAAAAAGTATTGTAAGAGGTGGATTTTGTTTAAATGAAATGCCACGAAGAGACTAAGCGGCATTGGAGAGAGGTTAGTAGCCGAGATCGGTGCACATTAGCCAAGATTTCTAGGGTTTGTCTTTTCTCTTTTTTTCTTTGTTTGGGAAGTGACGCTTGAGTTGAAAAGCACAGTGAAAAGCACATTAACCACGATTTCTAGGGTCCTGCTCTTGAATGGAAAGAAAGGGGAAAAGAGAGAAAGAGCAGAGAAAAATACAGAGATGGAGCAGAGAGAATCCCAATGCAGATTTGAGCTGTCAACCCTCTTTCACACCTTTTTATGTGCTCCTCTGTCGGGAATGATAAATATAAAATCAAAAGTGTTGAGGGATATGTGGCAGTACACATCACACAGGAAATTTAATACGGGAGCAAGGGACGGGATTAACAGAATTTTCCTTTTTTTATAGTATTAAAACTGTCTATATTTGCTAAAGGATAGTAAATTTCTTATGATTCTTGAGATTTAACATGATCTTTCATATAATTCATGATTAGGACATGATATGTGTTATGGTTTCAGGTGCTTCATCACTTCCCTAAAATTTTAATAATTTTGCATATTTTGAAGAAAAAGTTAGGAGGAGAGTTAAGTGCCCTTTGGGAGATTCGTAAGATAGTTTTGCAGCTTGCAGCACCACCTAAGCACAAAACGGAGTATAAGGCTCCATTCTGAACATTTAATTTCCAACTAAACGGAGTACAAGAACTACATATAATATTATTTAAGCTTTTTTTTTTCTTTTAATTTTAATTTTAGTTTTCTTTTTAATGGTTTCGATAAAATTGCAGGCAGTGGCTGGAAAATTGTAGATTTTGAAGAAAAAGTTACGAGGAGGATAGTTAAAGACTTTCTTGGAACCTCTTTTTTTGTCAAAGCAGATATATCGTTATGGATGATGAATGAAGCTTTTTGTGGAGGAAGCAATTGGGCATTGACATGATTACTATTTGGCTTGATGCAAGCATTATTGTTGATTTTATGCTTTGGTGGTGTAATGAAATTTCCTTTTTTCAAAAACAAAAAACAAAACATAAACTTATTAATTAGAATATGCTTGCGAATTTGAATCGATTTGTGATAGTTTGGATTTCTTGTGTTGGATTGCTTTATTTGGGCATCTTACTTGTGTTAGATCACAAGATTTCATCATAACTCATGAGCCCTTTTTTTATTTAATAATCGGTTACTTTCAAGGCATTTGCAATTAAAAAAAAAAAAAAAACTTACTTAAAAATATTGATAGAATGTCATTATACTAATTTCCAAAAGTCGAGATTATTTTATTGACTGTATTTTAGGAAATTAAAATTAAAATCAATTTCATTCCCACATTTAAACGATGTACCAAACATTGGAATGGAATGGCCATTCCTTTTTTGACCATCCATTCCACTCGCAATAAAAAACAATTGATGGAATGGCCAATTTACATCCCCATTCCCATTTCATTCCCTTCCCATTCCATTCAAAGGTACCAAACACAGCCTAACTTTTATGTTTGTATATTAAAAATGAATAAGGGATTTTTAAAAAATTAGTGTAAGGGTGTATTGAGAAAAAAAGGTTGATAGATAACACCGGCCAAGAAATGTATTGATTTTATATTTTAGTATAAATTATGTTGTAATAACAAACAAAAAAAAGTTGGCAAAAATACAAACAATGTATATGCATGGATTCTAGAAACAGAAAGGATAAAAAGAAGAAAAAAGGGAAAACAAGTGGTGAGGACTGCAGTGGGCATCGCCATCTACCAATCTCACATACGTGCAAGGGTAGTAATTAATGTGCTATGGGGCTTCATTACATTTGTATTTCTGGACAAAAGAACACCAGTGTGGGGCTGTGCAGTGAATGTCATCTTGGAGGGGATTTTTCTCTTCTGTGGCGAGTCCCATCGCCTAACTTTTTCTATCCAATAATAATTTGCCATGTCAAAATGAAAAAGTTTTGGATATACACCTCCAAATGGATCCTATACTATAAATTGACTATCAAATTTATAGCAAAATCATTTTAATATATTTGATTTGATTTGATTTAAACTTTTAGTCAATATAATAAAGTCTCAACTCCCAACCTACTAATAAAAAAGGACAATTAACCCAAGGGTGGGTAGCTTAGTGGTTGAGGAGCAGGGTTAAGGGCATGCAAAGTCCCTTGGTTCTGGGTTCGACTCCCACTAACTACTAATATCCTGGGTCACGGACTGCAAGGTGCAAGCCTTGTTTCGAAAGCCTTGTTCGGGGTGCAGGATTTAGTCTGGTGTGCGCAAGCTGGCCCAGGATACCTATATAGCAAAAAAAAAAAAAAAGACAATTTTTTTTTTTCTTTTGATGATAAAGTAAGAATACCAAGATATAATATTCACTCTATTATAAAAAATATAAACTAAGAGAAAAAAATATCAAACAAAAAAAATTCAAACAGAAAATCCAAATTCGACTACAAGTCTCTTAGTAGAGGAAAAATTTGACTAGGAAATTTAATTTAATTTTTGGTTGGAAAAACCCAACCAAAAGCTTATTAGCAGATATCCAATTAATTTGTTTTCTTCAAAGGATTTATGTGTTTTTTCTTCTCAATTTACATCTAGACTCTAATAAAGAAAGGGAAAATTAGCCAAAGGTCCTCATTTAGAAGATTTTCATGCCAAAAGTCCTTTTGGCATGAATTTGACAAACATACCCCTCTTTCCCCAAACAACCTTCAACTACACCTCCAATCCCAACCTGAGTTTCACTAAGCCGGATCCCGGACTTCACTATATCAAAACCAAACTTCACTACGCCGGAAATGTGTTTCACTATGCCGAAAATAAATTTCACTACGTCGGGACTCGAGTTAACTACGTCCAAAAAATGCATTTCACTACACCAGGAAAAAAAAAATTTCTTAGAACACATTTTCATATTCTCATAGAAATCTTTTTTTTCAGATTCTAATGCATCGACATTCTTATAGAAATCTTTTTTTATCCTCCTTTGGCAAATACAAAATATAAATCTCACTTTACCAATTTTGAAAAAAATAATTTTCTCTGCATTTCAAATCAAGATTCAACAATCTAATATTCTACACTTTTATTATTTGTATAAACAAATATAAAAGGTTGGGACTTCAAATTGAATCCTCAAAGCAAGCAACAAAGGCATTCACAAAATCATGGACTTGCAGTCAAAAACCATATTTATACCTCTCAATCTTCAATCTATTAGCTATATAAGCTAACCTGGAACCTACCATGAGCACCAATGCTTGGGTTCGATCAAGAAGATGCCATGAAAATGAACACTGACAAACCCATCTCAATTACCCAAACTCTTTCACTCTGTCTCTATCTTCATTCCCATTTTCACTTCCGGTCTGTGAAATTTTGAACATGATAACGTCGATATGCACTTTGGGCATTCCAATCATGCCGTGTGTGGATGTTGATAGCACCAAGTTGACCATCGGCCTGTTTAGAGAGCGTCAGAAGCTCGTCGGAGAGTACCGGAGTTGAGATGTGTAACCGCATTGGCCAGCCTACCTAATCTTCGCCGACTCATTTCAATGGAGGTCACTGGAGATTCTCATCAGGAGTGGTACAAAGCATGTCGACGGTGCGATAGATTGTGGGACGGCAAAGGATCCAGAGATGAGAGAGAAAAGAAGAGGGAGAGATGAGAGAAACATGAGAGAGAAAGAGAGATGAAGACATAAGGGAGCTACATTGGCGTGCTTTGTCGTCGGAAAATCGTGAAGAAGAGGAAAAGGGAAGATCTGCTTCTCTGTCATGGATTGGAATGAGCATGAAAAGTAAGGGGAAGGGCAATTATGTCTTAAAGTAGGTAGTTATTTTTAAAAATGGGACTTTAAGAAGGAAAATTAATATAATGGGGACTTTTCAAAAGAAAAAAAGTATGGGTGAACTTTATACTATTGGACTCTTTAAAATAGAATTTTTGGCCAAATTACCCATAAATAAATAGATAGAGAAGTGTTGAAATGTGGTGAATTGGGCAATGAGTCGAAGGAACAGAATAAGATAAGAGGTCCACAATAGGATTAGATGGGTAGGGGGGGAGGTGATCTTAGCGTAATAGCGTGAAGATGGCGCCATTTGAGCTCACTTTCAAGGGACGTTCGACATATTCGCCTGCAAATTCTTTCCGACTCTTTGAGAGCGTCAAATAATGAACACCCGTTAGCTATCGCCACGATTAGGTACAATTACTACTGCACATTTCCAAATCTCAGCAAATGCTGGGTGTACACCTACATTCCCACACTTCTCTCCTATGCACATGTGTGTATATATATATATAATAAATATATATACACTCGATCACATTATCATTTATCTACACCATTTCATTTCAATTTCAATCCTTCTTCTCTCTCTCTCTCTCTCTCTCTCTCTCGATCGAAGCTTTGTATCTTCATTCTGCAATGGCTGCTGCTACTGTCAGCCTTTCCGATACCGAGAAGCTATCCCAGCTCCGCTCTGCTGTTGCTGGCCTCAATCAAATCAGGTGTCAACACTTGTTTTTTAATTTCCTTATTATATTTTCTTCGTTTCTGTTGCGATACGTATCTTTGATTTCAGATCTGAGTCTGATTCTTTGTTATAATAATTATCTTTTTATTTATATTTGCAGCGAGAATGAAAAATCTGGATTCATCAACCTCGTCACTCGCTATCTCAGGTTCATCATTGAGAGTGAATATTGTTTTTAACTTCTTGATTCGTTCTCTCCTGGTTATTATATATATATATATATATATATATATATATATATATATATATTTGTTTGTTTTATTAATTTGATTTCGTAGAATTCTCTTTTTTGTTTATCTTTTCCTTTTCCCTTTCCCCTCCGTTTGGTCGCTGAGAAAATGGACTGAAACTCTTTTACTATTCTCCTACATTTTCTTAGCAACCAAACGGTTTTGATCTTTTTAAAGCTGATTTTGGCAATTGTTTCTTTTCTGGATTTCTGCATTAAAGTGGCGAAGCACAACACATCGAATGGAGTAAGATCAAGACACCCACTGATGAAGTAGTGGTTCCTTTTGATAGCTTGGCGCCAACTCCGCAAGGTAATGATCTGAGACTGTCTCATGCTCTCTATTATTAACCTATCAATTTTGATTCGTAATTATTTGTATTTTTTTCTTCCATAGGTCTTATTTTTATTTTTATTTAAAGGTTACAATAATTTGAATTATTGCAGATCCAGCGGAAACCAAGAAGCTTTTGGACAAACTTGTTGTATTAAAACTCAATGGAGGCTTGGGGACAACAATGGGCTGTACAGGTCCCAAGTACGCATTTTATCCAATCTTTGGCATTTTATTCAAGCCTGCCATATTTACAATTGAACCCTGCAGATTGATTGTGACTCTCGTGATCATCATTTTGTTTGAAGAAAATTACTATTTTGGATCCATGGATCTAATCTGAATGACTTCTTATAGTAAAGCTTCTTGTTACTGTAATTCAGTATAGATTGCTAATGCAAAATTCTACATCTTATGTGGATTTGAAGAGTAGACTCATGAATTAACTAATTTACACACAATAGTTATTATAGTGCATTTTTCTGCCATTTGTTCAAATTTTACTTTTGCAAAGTTTTGTATTGAAGTGAAAACTTCTGCTTCGATTGAAAATGAAGTTATCGTTATTTTTTATTTTTATTTTTATTATTATTATTTTTTATCTGTTTGCAAAATGTATGGACTCATTTGTCTCCCTCATCCATTCTTTTTCTCAATAAACTGCCAGTGTATAGATCTTTGATCAATTTGAAAGTTACCAGTTCACTGGATTGAATTTCCCTTTCTGTGCTAAAAGATCAGTCTTGGACTGAGAATTTCAAGCGATCATGTATCAATTGACTTAATTAAGTGACCCTGTTCCAGAAAAACTGTATTTCGAGATCTTTGTGTCAACTGTGCTCATATGTTTTTTATCAAGTTTGTTGTGGGAAATTTCGTAGATTTCATTATTGTTAAGTAAAATAGTTTCCTTACAATTTTAGTTCCATATTTTTAGGTCTTATTGACAGCATATTTTGCACTGCCCTATTATAAGTATTTATAACTAAATGTCAAGAAGTGTGGAACTCTGGATTCAGTAATTTATTTAGTACTTTTTTACTCCTTGTCAGTGGTCTGGCAATAGGAGAAATAAGTGTAAGCATAAATATCTACACCAGATATTTAAGTTGTTTTCTTTATAAGCATAAATATACTAATAAATAGTATATTTATGTACATTCTAAGAGAATATTTTACATAAAATACTATGGACTAGTTTAACTAGGCTTGTCTTGTCCTCTTTTAATTTCACATTAGTATATGTTTTATACTGTGCTACAACTGTGGCTATTATTGAAGTTTTGTGAATATCTTACAACAATGCATTCAGTACTTAAGCTCTAACTGGTTGCTGCTTTGCTCTGATTACTTGTGGCATTTTCATATTTTGTTTGTTGTCTATTTCATTTCCATGATTCCTTCCCACATATTTAAGTTGTGGTTTGCATATTTTTATATTGCAGGTCTGTCATTGAAGTTCGTAATGGTTTGACGTTTCTTGATCTAATTGTCATTCAGATTGAGGTTATTTTTTGTCTCTTATGTCGTATACTCGTTTTGTTGTTTCATCTTGGCTTCCAACTGACCCTTTATTTCATTTATAGTCTCTCAATTCCAAATATGGGTGCAATGTGCCGCTGCTTCTAATGAACTCATTCAATACACATGATGATACACAGAAGGTAAATGATATCTATCTCTACTCTTGTTTTTTGAATGTATTATTTTCATTATATCTTACTTGGAATCTTATTAGCTAAGTTTGTCTAATGTAGATTGTGGAAAAATACTCCAAGTCAAACATTGAGATTCACACTTTTAATCAGGTTTGTAAATCTAATGCATAATATCTGCTTTAATATTCGCTGCTGGATTTTACTGAAGAGATGTAATCAAGAATTTTCTGTTTTCTCTTCTTTTAATTCTTTTGCTTTGCACAGAGCCAGTATCCACGCATCGTTGTTGAAGACCTTATGCCGCTGCCATGCAAGCGACAGATTGGCAAGGATGGATGGTATGGCAACTTTGCTTGATTGTTTGACTAATTTATTAAAATATCGTGCTGTTGCTAAAAGGACTGTATTTAAATTGTAAGTAATATTGTAGCTGTTTTGCATTTAATCATGGCAACATTTTGTTTCTAATGCTGTGTGAATCAGAATTGATCATTTTTGAGGAATTAAGTAATTTGTCTGTCTGAATTGTCCAAGATTTATCTTCTAAGTTTGCAATGCAAGTTCATCAGACATGTTTCTTGATACAAAATCTTTCATCTCCTGGCAGCTTTTCTAACGTCCTTATATTGCTAAAGAAGACCAGGGAAGTTTATCCCTTTAACTCTCCTAGTTTCAATCTACCTAGAAATGGATGCATTCTCGTAATCATCCTATGAAATTTCACAAATGTTTAACACCAATCTACAATACTGAAATCAATGAGTGCATTTTTGTAGGTTAGGCTACCCCAAAACAAGAATAGAAGGCACAAAAAATGTGTTTGTCTGCTACAAGGTTATAGTAAATGGGTTAGAGCATTCAAGCGAGAAAGGCTAAAAGGCCTAATAAGGCACTCTCCCCTTGGACTAGTTTTTCCCAAAAACTATCGGGGGTTTTTTAACTATAGTCCATCTGTCTCATTACCATTTAGGTTTCAGAAACCTTGTGGAAGCAATTTTAATAAGAAAGTCTTGATTTGAATCTCTCTATGGATATACATACCAAGGAAATAGAAGAAACCTCGAGTGGTTCACTTCTATCATCCAAGAGAAGAGAGAGAAGAGGATAGGTAGGTATTGTAGGAACCCCATGTGTCTTTCAAACTTTTGTTTACTTCCGATGCAAATATATTCAATAAACATGCTCATAAAAGGAATTAGAGTCAAATATAAACAATGTTCAATTGTTCATGTTTCATATGAGTTTCACTTCAAGTAGAGCTATAGTAGTGTAATAGCTTATTAAGCATTTACTAATGCTATATAATTATGTAATAAATTAAAGTATCAACACTAAAAAATAAAGTATATAATAAAAAAACTAGAAAAAAATATGGGACTTCAGTACTTATAGTGTGAGGATTTGTTACTTGGAGGATGATGCCTGGTTGGGGGGGGGGGGGGGATGTAACGCCCCAACCTGACATCAGTACTAACCCTTCCGGATAGGTCAACACGTGCCAATATGGAGGTACAACCTGTCCTGCTTATTCATATTTCCACATGAGATACAAAGAATACATATAACAATATGAAGTGCGGTGTACATGCGTTATGTCCCGAATCGTCTTATACATAAATAATAAATCAAAATCATAAGAATGCCAACATCCCTGACAAATAGGCTGGATAAATAATTTCAAAGAAATCTCAAATAACTATAGTATATATTTCATAGATAAGCAAATACTAATGCAAGAACTACCACAATGCTATCTCACAACCCTCAGGCAGAGGATTGTGCCAAGCCATGCATGCAACCTCCAATTAATCTGCAATCTGCTATGCAAAAAGTAGGGGTGAGCCTCGAATTGCTTAGTAGGAATAATGTATCCTCTACAAATTAATAATAATACAGTGATACATGAAATAATTAAATAAAACTTATATATCCAACATTTCAAGAATTTATAAAACAACATTTTAGCATTTGAAAGATGTGTGGGCTTTCAGTGAAAAACCATATCCATCAGTATCATAAATAGGGCATATGCCTCGTATGTGAAAAAGACCCTCACATGTGGGCAGTAGCCATCACCGTTATCATTCATAGCATGACTTATGCTTTACCTCGTAGGTCCCTAGCATATCCATCACTTTGGAATCAGCCTGCATGGCATATGCGCCACTTCGTTGGGTCCTTAACATAACCATGACTTGGATCGAATTATATTATAGGGCTGTTGATTCAGGCTAACAAACCTTTAGCTCAACTGAGCTACTACTATATCAGCGGTCGGAGACCGTAGTCACATTCGTACCTATATCATAATCAATTAAGGCCATGGCCAACCCTCAATGATATAATTCAATCCATATATATCTATAAATATATGCATGTCCTAATAATATAATTTAAATCCATATCCAAGGTCCATCGTGAAGAGGTTAGGGAGCGAACTCACACCAGCACCTTTATCACGCATGGTATCCATAACCAAGTAATCTAGAAAACCCTTCGTCATGCGTTTCCATTTCAAAACCAAATATTTCAGAGCCTCAGCTCACAATTGGATAAAACATGTTTTCCAAAATCATTGTTCCTTTCAAAAGAGTCGAGAACAACTCAAAAGTAAAGTTAACCACTTTCCTTGATTCATAAAATCATTTAGATGGCAGGGCATACACGAAGACATCCATATTTACATCATTTTGTAAAACAATTTAAGAAATATGCCCATCCACCGTTCTCATAAAACAGATGGTATAAAAATGATCAGTTCCCAAATTCATATATATAGTTTGATATTCGTAAAGCATTTCCATAAGAAACCTTGAATTTCAGTCTTATAATCATGCCACACAATTTTCACAGTTCTTAGATAGGTATATTCCATGTATCTATTTGACAGTTTAATAAACAGAGTTCACAAAGCATTTATCAATAATATCCTCATACGTTCTCAAAACAGTTGTAAAACATGTACATCATCATTAACATGAAAAGGTTACTTATCCCTATCTCCGATGCAAATGTGTTTCCCAAACCGTGTGGCTCCACAAGCCCCCCAAATGCAATACTCAATGCGCCTTATGCAAGTGGTCCTCCCATGGACCCTCCAAAGCTGAGAAAATAACCAAATGAAAAAGAAAAATCAAAAGAGAGCACAGAGGATTTGAAAATATAAAAATAGAAGTAACTCGCTCCCTAAAACAATTCACTCTTGATTTTAAAGATCAAAACCCCAAGATGGCTAAACCAAAAGCCTTAAGAATTTCAATACATATTCTTAAGTGTGTCTAGACGCTGTTTATTGAATCCCATGGCCAAAAGCCAAGCGATTTAGAAGATATGGGCGGAATAAGACGAAATGTACAAGAAAAGAGCAAATATGGTATTCTCAAAATATTTCTCTCTCCACAAAGAATCTGACCCTAAGACCACCATATTTAGAAACTAAACATCATAAGCTTTCTGAGCATATAAAGATTGTCTGAAACGGAGTTCGGATGAGAAAGATACAAGCAATTGAAGTTTGAGCTGAAAAAATGCCATTACCGATAATGAGTTGACTCTCTATCGGTAGTGCTCCATTATCGATAATGCATTAACGCATTATCGGTAATGACACCTTGTTGTCCACTTATGAGAAAGTGCATTACCAATAATGCACTACTGCACTATCGGTAATGGACACCTAAAAAGCTTCAAAATGGTCAACAATGGTGTCCAAGCCACCCCAAATTCCACAATCACCAACCAAACATCAAAAACTTAACTCCAAACCTTAGATCCATCTTAAAGCAACCTCAATAACATCAAACCCACCAAGTTTACCAAGATCAAATGGTCCGATCATAAAATCACTCACGATTTACATTCCGACACCCACAAAAACCCATAAATGGCATAAACCATACAAAACCACTCTAAATCTCTCAACAAATCTATGGATTTAAACATAAATGTCACCAAACAACTTCCAAAACCATCCACATTCATCAAATCCAATCCCATCCATCATTTGGTTCATAAACCCACAAAATGGGTATGAAAAGGAAAAGAAAAAGAAGAAGAAGAAGAAGAAGAAGAAGAAGAAGAAGAAGAAAATGACAAAGTGGGGAAGCTTACCTCCACCGACGATGGTGGCGTTCCAACGAGCTTCCCGGCGTCCACCTCTCACAGCCACAACTCTTTCTCTAGTTCTCTCTCTTTGTCTACCTCTTCCTTGAGTTCAAAAATGAGGAAAGAATAGGAAGGCTGGGGTTTTTATAACATTGGGACATGGAAGGAATTTTGAATTTTAAAAAAAATAATAATAAATAACAAATAAAATCCATGTCACCCTTTTAAAACACTTAAAATAATAAAATAAAAATCCGGGTTATTACAGGAGAGTTCTTTTTATTCTTTCTTTCCTCAAATTTTATAGGCTATCTTGTTCTAAGAATGTTACTATTGTTGTGATGGTCTTGTTTTATTATTTGCTAATCAATTGTGATTTGAACTTCTTTTGGAATCTCAAAGATCATGAAATTATTGAGCTGTCCTCTCATATTTATTTTTTAGGATGCTTATCTATCTCTCTTAGAGCCTGATAAAAGGTGTGTGATTTTTCATCCTTCCAAAGAGTTCACTTGTAAGGCTTTCTTTGAGTAGCTTATTGAGAATTCCTTGCTCTCAGAGCTATAGGTGATCCCCCTTAATTTTACAACTTTTTTTGAAATTGATTTTAGGGGTCTTGGTAAAAATAAAAGGGCCAAATCTTTGTGGGGTGCGACTCTTTTAACAGTGTTGTGGATTATTTGGATCGAAAGAAATGGGAGAATGTTTTATGATGAGTATGATGATTACTTTGTTTTGTGGGATAGAGTTTTTTTCTTAGCCTCCTTGTGGGTGTTAGTTATCAAAGATTTCGAGGGGATCCCTTTGTTCTTGATTCCAAAAGATTGGAAAGCAACTTGCTTGAGTAGAAGAGGGGTGAGTGCCATGAGGCATCTATTGGCTGTAATCCAGCCCCCTGTTGGGTTGGTTAAACTAAACTTTGATAGTTGTTCGTTAGGAAATCGGAGGCACTTTGTGTGAGGGGCATTTTTAGAGACTACCTTGGAAGGATTGTTTTCTGTTATTCTAAGCCTCAGACTTCTTTTTGTGATGTGGCAATCCACATCAATAGGCCACGTCAGTTAGCACATG
Organism: Hamamelis virginiana; assembly: GCA_017140935.1. Taxonomy (NCBI): domain Eukaryota; kingdom Viridiplantae; phylum Streptophyta; class Magnoliopsida; order Saxifragales; family Hamamelidaceae; genus Hamamelis; species Hamamelis virginiana. The sequence goes on along the minus strand of JAESVK010000890.1, from coordinate 669,249 downwards.
AGTTGGGGTTGTTGGGATGTATTATAATTACTTATTTTAGTTACTTAATAATGTGAATTAACAATTATGTAATAAGTAATAACTGATAAGCTAAAGTAGTAAAGTGTGAAACCTAAAATAAAACGAATAGAAATTGAAATTTTTGAATTTTCAGTTAATATTGTAGGTGTTAGAACTTGTTTCAGGGTTAAGGGCCAATGTCGGAAAATATGTTATTGCTGGGGTTAATGTGTCAGAGGAGGGTTTGGGTAGGCTGGTGGTTCATTTGGGTTATAGTGTGGGGCTTTGGCCTTTGAAATATTTGGGTTTAGCTCTTGGAAGAAATCTTAGAAGTGCTTCTTTTTGGGAGACTGTAGTGGAGAAAGTAGGTAAGAGATTAGATGGGATCGGAAAAGATGCTTTAATCCCCCCCCCCTTTTTTTGGGGGCAGGGGGGGGGGGGGATTAACTTTAATTCTGCCTATTTTGTCTAGCATTCCTATTTATTTTATGTCTGCGTTTCATATGCCTAGGAAGGTTAGTTGGAGGATCGAGAAGTTGATGAAAGATTTCCTATGGGAAGGTTGGGAGGAGGGTAAGAGAGAACTTAGTAAAATGTGATGTTGTGTCTAGGTCCATAAAAAAGGGGGGTTTGGGGGTGGGAGATATTGATGGAGGAACATTACATTGATTGGTAATGGCTGTTGAGGTTTCCTTTAGAGTGCGACTCTTTATGGCACAAAGTGATTAAAAGTAAGTATGGGCTGCAAGGAAATGAGTGGAAAATGACTTCTTTATTGGATGGTGTTGGTAAACCTTCTATTCTTGACAGAAAGAGATGGTTGTTGTATTATTTGGGGATTTTTTCGTGTAGTTCTTTTTTTTTTCCTACTTTGATTGATGTTCCCTTTGTTCCAATTTTTGAACCCACTGTTTCTTTGGAAAATGAATGTACCTATTAAGGTTTAGGTTTTGTTTGGTCTTCGGTTCATAAGGTTAATACCAACGATATGATTCAAAAGAAGGGTTGTGTGATGTGTTTATGTCCTCAGTGGTATGCAAGAGAATGGAAGATAGTGCGGATCTCATATTTTTACATTGTTCAGTTGCTTTATATTTTTATGGAAGTTATTTTTTGGTCAATGGAGATGGCATAGGTCCCTCCTAGTTCTTATGTATAGATGTTAAAGATTGATTTTTGAGACTTGGGTGGTTCTAAGAGAGCTTTGGTGTTGTGGAGATGTGCGTTCTTGGCTATTTTCTGAGTTATTTGGTTAAAGAGAAACTCTAGGGTTTTTGAGGATAGATTTCAGAGTGTTGATTTTTTGTGGAATAAGGTTTCTCATTTTGCTTCTTTTTGAGCTTTAATGTCCAAAGGAATTTTTGTGAATACCTTTATTTTTTAGTAGGGTAAGTTAGAATGTGTTGATTGGGTGTGAATTATATTTTTTTCCTTACATTTTTTGTTGTTTTATTTGAATGTAGGACATCTTGTCTTCTCTTGTACGCTATACATTTTTTTTTTCTTTAATGAAAGTTTTGTTGCTTATAAAAAAGGGCAAACATATTGTTAGAGTATTATTCACAGTGGGTACTAGGGAGGTTCGTGTACCTTGAGGTCGGTCACGTAAGATGACAGGGTGGCAAGAGATGTGGACTAGAAAGGGGAAGGATAGGAGCACCTTGAGACCTTATGAGGGAACCAAGGCAGTGTAGAGGTAACTGAGAGTCGACCTTACCCTTTCCCAAGGGGTTGTTAGGAGTAGAGTAATGTTAGGGGAGTGCAGCTTCCTTCTTAAGTCCCCGGTAGGTGGAAAAGTGAATGCTTGTTCTTCTCTCATGGAAGCATGCGTATTTATAAGGGGGACAAAAGATGAGGTCCAACTAGATGGTCAAGGGCGAACCAATAGGGGGAGCGTGGAAGACTGGCATATGTGTCAGGGCTTGAGTCTCTTATGGGTTGTCCCTATCTAATGGTACGAAGCGGGTCTATCGAGGTCTAGGGTCAACTTGGGACTCAGGGGTGCAGTATGTCAGCATTGGCGCGGCTGCCAATGCGATTGGTCAACAGCTGTCCTAATAGATATCGCGCTGCACTCACCACGTGTCCGGAGACGACGTCATCCTCAACTCGATCTCAAGAAGGCCAAGGCAAAGGTCGACTATAAGGGGTCGATGTCGACCCCAACCTTTAGCTTTGGCGAACCTCTTGTCTTGCCCTCCAATCCATATCCCTTGCCAATACCCCTACAATTGTTACTGTGATTGACCCTGACTTGGGATCGATATTGCCCTAGAGGGTCGTTGTACCGAGCTCGAGATAGAGCTCCCCATGGTCTTGCCATCGACCTGGGCAAACGTGGTTTGGGTTTATCCTTCAGGAGGGAGGTCGAGCAAGACCCGCACACTCCCGACTTCCACCCCGAGGGGGTGGGCATTCATAATAATGAGCATCCTAAATAGATAGGGCATCCACCCTAGGTTTGGCATCCTCGTCAAGGCGGGAATACTCACGAGGAAAATGAATCCTGGAGGAGATACTGGGTCGTCACTGCCGAGGGGGTTTTGGTGTTTTGCATTGGATCTAAGTTTTGGCTTCAATTCTACAGATTATGGTTTCAACTAGTATATTTAAAATGGGAGAGGTAGAAAATGACTGACTATGAAGGAATGGAAGAAAACAAGAGAAAAATACTTTAGTGTGCATTGGATGATGCTTCGACATTCTTAAAGGGCTGTATCGTCTGTAACGGACCATATTGGCCTGTAATGGTGCTGTATCAGCTGATACAATACATTACGGCTGCTAGATTTTTTTTTTCATTACACCTTATATTGGGGTGTATCACGTGTCAACAAGTCTATGTATTGATATGCATCGTCTAGCTTGGTATGTATTGGATGATACTTAAATCTAGGATTTATTGTTTATTGGATAGTTAGTTTATGTTAATGAAAGGAACTGGACAAACGATTTTAGCCGTTGATTCTCTCGGGAAAGGGAGCACATCCCTTCGATCACGACCTTACCTAGTAAGGTCGCGATCCTAGGATCCTCTTTCTCTCTAGACTGGTTGCACTTGCGCCCTCCCCTTTACTAGACGGAGTTGAAGGGGACGCCAAGGAGGGCTCCACGACGGTGGCGTTCTCTCGACCTACCCCTTTAACAAGGTAGAGCGAAGGACGATCTCCACCAATCTTTCTGTTCGCAGGCAAGGGCGACGAGATGCTGTCAGCATTCGTCTCCTTCCCTTCCTTCCTACACTTACATAAATGTGTATATACGAGTTATAAGAGGTTGCACAGCCTTTTACCAATACGAGGTCGAATTATGGGGGATTGGATTGGTGGTTGGGACAGAAGGTCGTCAAGGTGAAGGGACGCCCTCGCAAGGAGGTAGGGTCGCCCCTTTGTCTTGGGTAGGTTGAATTAGTGATCTAAGGCACGACACGTGGGTAATGCAGTGTGCCTCTTTCTCTCTCTCTCTTCATTTATTGACCTTCTGCCTTGGGCAGTGTGCACGCCTGCAATAGGGGCTATGGCCGTTGTTGCAGGCCTTAGGTCGAACCTTCTTTTGCAGAACATAGGGCGGCGGCGCAGTACCAGTCAAATCATGTACCTATTGTCATGATTAGAAGATGGCAGGGAGTCGGGGCGTTCCTCTCTGCTGCGCCCTGGCCCTCCTGTCAGTGATTTGACTGTTTCGTACTAACCATTCTTCCCCTATAAAAGGGGAGTGTTAATACCATTAAAGACAACACAACAAGAAAGAGAAGGGAGAGAGAGATTTAATTGCTAATGTTATTTCTGCGACCTTTGCGGTCAAGGTCGTGTGAAATATCCCCTAGGCCGTGCCTTGAGGTCGATCACTTCAACCTATTCTGTTCCCCTCTCCATTCACCCTTGTTACCCGAAATACACAACGCCACCCGCTCGAGATTGTCGTTTCACGGCAGTCCTCACGATTGCAAGGACCTCCTCAGTTTCTTTTGTAAACAGTTTATAAATAGATTGTAAACTTGGTACTTTTAAGTTCACTGAATGTGCTAGTGAGAATTTGTGACTAACTTATAAACTTTGTTTTGAAGTTGTAACAGCTAAAATGACCTCTGTGTTTCTTTTGTCTTCTCCTTTGCTTCTTGGTGGTTCTTTTCTCTCTGTTTCTTCTCAATGGCTCATGATTTTAATGTTTTAAACAATATCCTCGCATTAAACCACCAAAACAGCCTCCAAGACCCTAAGTCTACTTCTAAAACCTTGTTCTACCTATCCCTCATCCCTCTCCGAACAATCTACAACGAAGCCTAACCCTTATCCCAATTTATAGTTTTGAGTTTTGAAAAAGTCCTGCATCAACATGTCAAAATGTTGGAAGTCACTGGTTATCATAGAAATTGAGAACGAATGGGCATTAATTTGGATAGAGCTTGGAATACATTGTAATTCATTTTTTATTTTCTTTTAATATTTTGTTTGTGCAGGCATGTGACAAATTTTAATGATTTTCTTTTATATTCTCTCATAAATTATTGTAATACAAGTGTCATGAATAAAAAAAATTAAAGAATTTCTACAGTGCTCATAATCATGGTTTATAACTTCCATTAATCAATTCCACTTCCAAAGCAAGCAAGCTTCCATGTTTAAACTTAAATGTTTTCTAATTGCCTGATGTTTTCACGATAAAATTGTAGGAATTTTATTGTTTTTACTGTTGTATTTAAAGTTTGCCACACACTTCATGTTTGAATCTCTGTGAACAGCATCATACTTCTTCATAAATCTACTTGTTCAGTATTTCAGTTGGTTTATCACTTTTGACATTTTAGAATATATATCTCATCAACTGTTGTTTTGAGTCTGTAATTTAATTAATTAAAAGCCAGTCATCAGGACAAGAGCTTTTTGCTGTAGTTTTATTTGATGCTTTTCACTTCGGATCATGACTACTGTATGTATGTGCAGGTATCCTCCTGGTCATGGTGATGTGTTTCCATCCTTGATGAACAGTGGCAAGCTTGATACATTGTTGTCACAGGTTGGAGCTATAGTGCAGTTTATGATTCTATAAATATGACTTGTCCTTTTAAGTGTATCCTTTTCTGTAATTTGTTTCTCGTTTCCATTTACAGGGTAAGGAGTACGTCTTTGTTGCCAACTCAGATAACTTGGGAGCTGTTGTTGACTTAAGTATCCTCAATATTGGTTCTCATTGACTCAAGGTTTTTTAGCTTTAAGGATTTTGCTACTTCTGTTTGCTCATGATTGTTTTATACGTTACTATCGCATGAAGAGCCAGTTTCTTTCACAGTTTATCTCCTTGACTTTATTTTATAGGAATCTTGAACCATTTGATCCATAACAAGAACGAGTACTGTATGGAGGTATTATGAGAGAATTGATATTAGTTATGCTTTTCTGGCTTCAAAAACTGTTTCTATATTCTCATGTTTGTGCAGGTGACACCTAAAACCTTGGCAGATGTAAAGGGTGGCACACTCATTTCTTATGAAGGCAAGGTTCAGGTATGTGGATTCGTGTTTTCTCTGCAAACTCTTCTGTTTTTCCCTTGAGAACTGTAGTGGAGGTCTCGATAATAATCTTGTTATACTTTCCTAATGGTGAAATAAATAAAATGATTTTTAATATCAGTCAATTCTGCTGTGGTCTTAAATTGAGATGGAGCTAACCTTCCCCCCCCCTTTTCGTGAGATGGGTTAACTCGTAAACACAAAAAATTTTCCAGAACTTATGCTTTCGTTAAATTTTGGCTCTTTCTCGTTCAATCTTGATAATTTGACCCTAAAGTCTAGTTGCAAGTTGCAAGTGCAAATGTGCGCATTGTAGTTTATTGCGATTTTTGGTAAAGTACTCAGTTGATAATAACTGGGATGCCACTTACGTTTGTTGTTGGTAGTTGGTTACGAGAAGTATCTCTAGAAAAGGTTCATTTATTTTGATTCTTTGCAATTATGCATACATCTTTGTTGGTAAACATTGGTTTTGCAGGAGTTATATTACATTTTGAACTAGAAGAGTCAAAATGATTAGTTGGTAAACCCATGCCTTGCCATTCACCCATGCACCTAAGGGAAAGGAATCCTACTATGTCCTGCTAGATACAAGACCTCAGTCATAGAATGCTAATGCCGCCAACTACCTATTGAAGTAAGAATTTCCACCATGTGATTTATAATTACCTAGATTACATAATCAAGAAAAAGAAATTGTCCACTGTATGATGAAGGAAAAGAAAAGCCAAGTGGATAGAGAACAAAATAACACCATTGAGGGAAGTAGAGGAGTGAAATGAGGGGCAAATACTCTAGCTTCAACATTTCATTGATCAAAATGAGAATAATATAAAAGAATCTCTTTACAGCCTTGTCACTCTTTTCATCCCGTCATAATTCTTTCCTACTGTTTCTATCAATTACTATTATTTATGAAATTTTCAAATGACAATTTAACGAGTGAATGAAAGTCAAAATTTTATTCTACCAAAAAAAAAAAAAAAAAGTCGAAATTTTCAACGCAGTGCTAAAGCATAGTAAAACTATCTATTTTCTAAAAGAGTAATAGGAACTTTTATCTAGGTAGCTTCTTTCTGAGATCTCATTGTAGTTGGCTAAAGGCTTTGTCAAATCCTAATATTGCATCCTCGATGTTCACCTAGAAATGAAACAAGACTTTGTATGCCACCACAGTACCATTGTAACTTCATATACAAACACCATATACATATATTTATGTATGATTTTGTTCAGGTGCCCCGGGGGGGGGGGGGGGGGGAATCACGGACGCCCACCTGTGTGTGTGTGTCTATATATATATGTGTGTGTGTGTGTGTGTGTGTGTAATTTATTTATGTACAAGGGGAAGGATCCATGTTAAGATCCCAAATTTTATGTCCTAAGACTTAGGCATGCCCTAGGAAGGGAAAGGAGGTAATGAATGAGTATATTATTCACTGATTTGTAGTCACACATACAAGGAATATACTAATTGATGATTGACTAAGAGTTAAGGTTAACGGTCAAGATTTTTTTTTTTTTTGATAAATGCATTTCAAACAACTAAAGGAACCTTAGACGTGATGGGTGCGTTCCAAATAATCTTCTATGAAAAGCTCTTTGAGACTTGTACAATATATCAGGGAATCAGGGATAAGCAGGATTTTAATTGTGAAATACCAATTATGTAGAATTTTCAATGTCTCCTATAGTAAGCGAAAAATCTTGACAAAGTTTATGGAGTTGCCTCATCAAACTCTAAAAAATCCATCTTTTAGTTGTGACTGTAACTGAGGGGGACCAAACAATGTCACACTTTGAAGCTTAGTTTTGGGAAACATTGGAATTTTTGTCCTCCTGTAGAGGCTCCAACAAGCAGGTGAAAGGGAAATCTCTTGAGACCAAATATCATTTCAACATTTCACCTTGATTCATTATCATCTGCAAACTTTCCTCTTAAGCGAGGATCTAACTCTAGATGTACACTTTTAAAGCTTCTAATTAATGTACTAGAAATTACAAAATGATCGAGTTGCTCCATCAAACTCTAAAAAATTCCATCTTCTAGTTGTGAAGGTTTCTCCAACCAAGCAGGTCAAAGGGGAATCTCTTGTGATAAGATATCATTGAAACATTTCACCTTGATTCATTCTCAATCGCGAACTTCCCTTTTAATTGAGGATCTAACTCTGGAAGTACCTTTTTAAAGCTCATATCTAATGGGATAGAAATTACAAAAGAAATTAGACCAGGAATGTTTATTTTATATATATTTTTTTATAGACAACAATAATTTTATTAAGAAAGAGGACTATGTGTTCTACTTTACAATGAAGAAAAGAAATAGAAACAATACCAAAAGGGAAACAAACTACAAATAAACAACAAACCCACTAATCACCCACCGAGACCCAATTTCTTATAATAGGAAACAAAGGAATCCCCCTAAATTCTTTAGTTACTGAAGTAGAAAAAAGAACCCAAAAAACAAATTCTCTCCCTAGGACCATCAAAACTATCAAATCTATCCTAAAAAATAGGTACATTCCTTACCCCAAATAATCTAAAAATGGCTAAAACCGCTCATCTCCATAATATTAAAGCTTTTTCAGACATCCTAAGAATGCAAAACTCTATCTATAGCATTGTAGAAGAATAAGGCAGTGCTACCCAACACAAATCCATAAGCCAAAAAAACTCTGCCATAGAGCAATAGCAATAAGGCAATGAAAAAAAAAAAATTATCCACATTTTCGCCATCATTCTTACACAACACACACCACTGAGGGGAAATAGACAAACCAGGATACCTTTTTTGCAACAAGTTGTTGGTATTAATCTTCTGATAAGCCATATCCCAAGTGAACACCTGAATTTTTAAGGATATTTTTGCTTTCTAAATCAATTTAGAAGGACTAAAATGTGATAAGGAAGGATCGATGCGCTACTCAAAAAAAGATTTACAAGATAAAATCCCTAAAGAATGAGCAATCCAATTTCTCCTATCTTGAATGAAAGGTCTCAAAGCCACCCTTTCCGGAATAAATAAGGAGGATAATTCCACAAGTTCCCTATCATTGAGATTTCAACAAAAATGAAAGTCCCAACAAATAGATGAAGAGGAAGAAACCACAAAATTGGCAATAGAAGCATTATAAATGGTGGACAAAATGAATAAATGAGGAAACAAAGAAGTGAAAGCATTCTCCCCCCTCCAAACATCCTCCTAGAATCTAACTCTATCCCCACACCTAACATTAAAAGACAAGAACTGGGAAAAAGGAAAGATACACCCGGGAAATACCTTTCCGAGGGCATCGATTAGAGACTTTTCCCCTCAAGTTAGCATTTCAACTTTTTCCAGTAATCCATATTTACTTTTAATGACTTTATGCCAAAGGGAATTACTCACCATAGGAAATCTCCAAAACTATTTCTCAAGTAGAGCAAAATTTCTTTTAAGAATGTTACCCATAGCTAAACCTTGTATCCCCTTGGGACGAGAAACAACATCCCATTGATCTACCTTGCCACTCCATTCTCAAAAAAAGGCCCCTTCAATTTTTCTAACCTTTAATACCACCGTTTTAGGCATTTGAAACAAAGACATAAAATAAATGGACAAACTAGACAAAATTGATTGTACTAGACTCAATCTACTCCCTTTAGACAACAAAGATTTCTTTCACCCATCCAATCTTCTCCCCACCTTCTCTAACACCGGATCCCAAAAGAAACCGTCCTTGGATTATCACCTAAAGGCAACCTTGAATACTTTACTGGCCATCTCTCTACCCTACAGTCCAACTGATTAGCTAATCTAAGGAACTTTTTCTCTAACGCTTTAAATCCTGCTAGAACACTCTTTCTCATAGTCACCCTCAAACCTTAAACAATTTCATCCATAATTTACAACACTTCACCCCCAAACCTCTAAAGCCATTTTATAGAAGCCATAGTCGACAATGAGATTGGTCTCAACCTCAAACCCAAATCCACCTTTTTTTTTTCTTGGTGCCTTACTCAATAATGTTAGAAAATTAACAAGGATAAAGAAAATAAGCAGGCAGCCTAGTGAATAACTTTATGGGAATCATCTCTTATCTTTGTCCATGTGTATAAAGTTCCTATATGCTAATCTTTTATAGGCACCCATTGATAATGGTATCCAACAATGGATTTGCTTCAACAGGGCCACCCAGAGAATAACCTCAATATTTGGACGAAAGGATGCCCACTGTACATATATAGAACCTCAGTAAAGCCAATAAGCTTCTTTTAAGATTTTATTGACTTTCAAACCATACACAGCTTCATAGCATCTCAGGGTACAATGAATCATTTTTCAAATTAGAAAGGACAGGATCACCGCTTTGTTTTCAACATTGTAATGTAGTAAACTTTGTTTGATTCCATGGGGCTCATTTTCCTAGCAGAATTGTGTTTTACAATCAGATTGTAAGTTCATCTCTCTCTCTCTCTCTTTTTTTTTGTTTGGGAGGATCATTGTAACATATTTCTGAAGTGGTGTTTGCCAAGTTATTTTAGTGGACTACTGTTCTTAAAAATTGTGAGGAAATTGTTTCCACCATTCATGTCTGTTGTTGAGAGAAGTGCATGCATATAGTTAATCTCATATTTCATAGTAGCACAAAAGAGTAGTATAAGTTGTATGACTTTAATCTGTTCCACACCCACCTCCCCACCACACACACACACACACACAACCCCACCCCCAAGTTATGGTTCAAAAACATTCTTCATATGAACCATATGAACTGATTAGATTTTGTGAAGGCACATTTTTCTGAAATCATTAAGTGTCATCTATTCCCAGCATAATAAAATTATATATGTTTTACTGATTTGATCTGCTATCTTGTTCAATTATGGTTCAAGTATGTTTTTTTCATTTGAACAATATGGAGAAATATATGTGGGAAACAGCTTAACGTAATTGGATTTAAAACAGATATTATCTTTTCTAACCAAATTTTGGTTGTTTGATTGAAGTCAATTATTATTGTAATCTGGAAATAATGAATTTGGTTCTATGGTTACATGAATTAGCTGTCCATCTTTTTATACTTATTAAAGGTTGTCCATCCTTAATGCATTCAGCATTTGCCTGTTTGCTTTCAAAAATAAGAACACCAGTAATAAATGACATCTTCTCTGCTATTGTGTGGTGCAGCTTCTGGAAATTGCACAGGTCCCTGATGAACATGTAAGCTATGGTTCTATGTTCCACTTTACCCGTCATTTCTAAGTTTTAATTTTCCTTTTGTGTAACTTAAAATCCATTATGGGAAGCAAGCTGTACCTCTTACAACTCCCATTCTACTTGAAAGCACAAGTCACTGCCAAGGTGGTAGAGTCCTATATCGCCACGGTTATACGCACTAAGAAAGGCAGCTGTGAGTGAATTGACATTAATTCTTGAAAGTCACCAATTTATAAGGAAATTAATATCCTACCTATAAGTTTATTGACATCAATTCAAATGAGGATTTGACATTGACTAAGTTAAAAGTTTTGGGTATTAATATGCCTGTGTGGGCACCAATCAGCCAAGAAGTTCAATTGATACTGAAAGTGTTAAATAAAGAATTTTTTATCACTTAGAAAAAAAAGTGTCAAAAAAAGAATTTTTGATTAGTTATGTTCAGGTTGAAGCCATACTGATCATCCCCTTCATCAGACATAACAGATAACAAATGTACTGAGCAGTGCATAAAGGATATGAACCCAGTGGTTCATATTTTTTTTTTTTTTTTTAAAAGAAGAAAATTTTGGTTACAACTTCTATTCTTCCTCTTTTAGTTTCTTTTGTTCTTCTCTTCCAGAGTTCCCCAAGTTAATTAAAGAAAAGTTGGTTGAGCATTTTCTCGGTCTTTTTCATTTCTTCACTCGTGTTCAAGGAGGTGCTTGCCTCTTTACACTGTTGCATGAGTCACAGTGCTCTCTTCTAGGCACCAGGATGAGGGCCTATCTGGACTTGCCTCCCTTCAAATGATATGAGGCACTGTACCAGTGCCTTGCTTTGCCTGTATACCTATGCAAGTTAATGGCTGGCATGTGATGCTTTCTTTTGCTTTATCCAGGTTAATGAATTCAAGTCAATAGAGAAGTTCAAAATTTTCAACACAAACAATCTGTAAGTCACGTTGCCTTCAATGTTGTAAACATACTTGGGTTAAAAACTAACAAAGGCTTTTTTTTAGGTGGGTGAACTTGAATGCGATTAAAAGGCTTGTGAAAGCTGATGCATTAAAGATGGAAATTATTCCAAACCCAAAGGTACATTCTTTTTCTTACATTGATTTATGCATGCTAAGATGCAATTTTGAGTTTTTGATAAGCAAGTTACCTATGAATTAATATTTTTTCCAGGAAGTGGATGGGATCAAAGTTCTTCAGCTAGAAACAGCAGCTGGTGCAGCAATCAAGGTACTAATCATACTACATATCATTAATATTATGGTTTTAAATGTCAAACTTCTATTTATTTATTTACGTTATTATTGACATCCCTTGTCGATCAGTTCTTTGATCATGCTATCGGTATCAATGTTCCTCGATCTCGATTTCTTCCGGTGAAAGCAACTTCAGATTTGCTTCTTGTCCAGGTTATTCTTCCTTCTGACATTAGTCTTGTGATCTTATTAGATAATGATTCAAGGAATGTTTAACACCTACACTTTTATTTTGCAGTCTGATCTTTACACCTTAGCTGATGGCTTTGTTACCCGAAACCTAGCTAGAACAAATCCTGTGAATCCTACTATTGATTTGGGGCCTGAATATAAGAAGGTGAAAATTAATTGCATTGACTTGTTGCTGTTGGATGGGTGCCACTTTTTTTGTTTTTGTTTTTTGTTTTCTAATGATTTTACTGATAGTTTATTATTTATTTATTGTTAACAGGTCGGCAACTTCTTAAGTCGATTCAAGTCAATTCCAAGTATTATTGAGCTTGATAGCCTAAAGGTGACCGGTGATGTGTGGTTTGGTGCTGGTATCACTCTCAAGGTATTAGATGTACCCCTTTTGTTTTTTGTCATTTGTTTCTTTGAGGTTTGTTCACCACATATAGATAGATGTTAAACAATTCATAGCTAAGAATATTGTGAACTAATATTGCTGATGTTATTCTCA
>JAESVK010000890.1:573825-611600 GCA_017140935.1 Hamamelis virginiana | reverse complement strand
AAATCATCAATGCATTTCGTGCACCTTATAATATTAGTTAGTTTGACATTACCTTATTTATAAATTTTAGTTAGTTTTATTATATTTGACAGGGAAAAAAATGTCAACTTCCCAAACACGGGTTAAGCGTGGAAAGGCATTCACAGTGAAAGAAGACAAGGCGTTGTGCGTAGCTTGGTTGAGCATAAGCCAAGATCCTGTGACCGGTGTTGCACAAAAAGATAACTTTTTGGAATCGAATTTTCGATCATTATGAAAAAGCAACGGTTGGATGCGATGTTCGAACTTTATGCTCAATCCAAAATCGTTGGGACAAAATCAGACATTACTGTAGCAAATATCGTGGGTGTTTGGCACAGATCGAGCATAGACAACAAAGTGGATATGGGATAGCTGACCATGTGAGTTTTATAATTTAACAGTTGGTCATAATTTATTTTTCGACCGTATTAATGTTCTCATTTGTATCTATGTGTAGGCTGATCAAGCAAAAAGTTTATATCAGACAGATATTGGCAAACCTTTCATTTATGAGCATTGTTGGGAGGTCCTTAAATTATGTGATAAGTGGATGATTATTCCGGGGCATCCAATCAACCATACCCCCGAATCCCCTGTCTTCTCCCAGGTTCCTGAGACGCCAATATCTCTAGACTCGGATCAAGATCCAATTAGTCACGGCAGTGTTAGCTCTCCTAGAGGTAAAAGTAAAAGGCCACCGGGACAGAAAGCTACAAAAGAAGCACGACGAAATAAAAAGTCAAGTCCATCTTCGAGTTCGTATAATGAACAACTAGAGAAAATTTCAGATCGTCGTGAAATGAGAAAGTCTCTATTTGAGGAGAAAAAGCTAGAAATTATGCAGGGTAATTCACAGTTGGAGATGACAAGACTACAATTACAGATGCAAGCTGAGGAAAGGATGAAGGCTGCTGAGGCAAGGATGAAGGCTGCAGAAGATAGGGAGCAGCAGATTCAGGATGATTTGATTATGAATATTGATACCTCTAACATGTCCAGAGATTTGCAAAAATATTATCAAATTCGCAAAGATGCCATCATGGCTAAAGCATTGAAAGTTTCGAGCAGCTCCAACTTTAGTCTCGACAATCTTCCAGAATATTAGCTTATGTATTTTTATTTTTAGAGCGTTTGGTTTATTTTATTTTGTTGTATTGTAGTTTAATTTTTCCAATGAACTTTGTAATGGTCTGAAATGAACTATTTTAATGAAATGCAATGATATTTTGGTTAAAGACCAGCATAGTTTACACAAATCATAATAAAAACACATTCAAGTTGACATGCATAATCATAAAAAAAAAAAACACATACAAGTTTCATAATAAAAACACATACAAGTTAACACACATAATCACTCAATAAGACCTTCTCCTCGTAGGGTCCAAAGATGCGCAATAATATCGTTGCGGAGTGCATAATGGGTTTGTTCACACCGAATGGCAAGGTGACGAGCTATGTACTCATCAAAGCGTATATTGCGATCTCGCGATACGTCAACATGATTGTTCATATTTATTGACTCGTATTCGTCGAGTGCAGGTTCTACTATAAATGCAGCATTGTCATCAGCACGCTCGTTCTCAATGATCATGTTGTGCAAAATTATGCATGCTTTCATGATAGAGCATAAATCTTCGCGATGCCAAAGACGTGATGGACCTCGTACAATAGCAAATCGTGCTTGGAGTACCCCGAATGCTCGTTCTACATCCTTTCGATAACTTTCTTGTTTTTTAGCAAAAAAACCCTTCGAATCCCCTTGAGGTTGGGAAATCGTTTGAACGATTGTTGCCCAATGTGGATATATACCATCTGCAAGATAATAACCCATATTATATTGGTTACCATTGATGGAAAAGTTTGCTGGAGGGCCCCGTCCTGCTTTTAAATTTGAGAATAGATCAGACGCATCTAGAACGTTTATGTCATTATTTGAGCCAGGCATACCAAAAAAAGCATGCCATATCCACAAGTCGTACGATGCAACGGCTTCAAGCACGATTGTGGGTCTATGGATATGTCCTGTGTATACTCCGTGATATGCTGTTGGGCAATTTTTCCACTCCCAATGCATACAATCCAAAGAACCTAGCATTCCTGGAAAACCACGTTCCTCACCTTTGCGCAACAGCCGGGAAATATCAGTAGCGTTTGGCGATCTAAGATATTCTTCGCCATATATACGAACAATCCCTTCACAGAATCTCTTCATACATTCGATTGTTGTACTCTCTCCAATTCTGACGTATTCGTCCACCGAGTCGGCGGCAACACCATATGCAAGCATGCGTAATGCGGCCGTCATCTTCTGTTCTCCCGATAAACCTGTCTGTCGTGCAGCGTTATTTCTTTGTACAAAGTATGTATCATGTTGTTGGAGCGTTTGCAAGATGCTACAGAACAGGGGACGATGCATTCTGAAACGTCTGCGAAATAACCCATCATCGTAGGTTGGATTAGGAACAAAGTAATCGTTCATGAGTCGGTTATTGCCACCGACTCTGTCCCTAAATCTGTACTGCCGCCTGCTGCTCTCTCCAACCGGTGTCCTTCGACGGTTTCGTCCTTCATTTTCTTGTCTATCATGCTCCATCGCCGCAAGCATCATCATGTTTGTAAAATCCTCATCAGAGGAAGATGATGAATCATCCTCTCCATTAACGAACTGTCTGTAATCGTTACTCATTTTCTTTGCAATTGAAAGTGAAGATATGTGATTGAAAGTGAAGATTTGTGATTGTAAGGGAAGTAGGATGCTTCTTTTATAGATGAATCAGATGGGAAGAGCTTTTGTAGTCTCCAATGTGATTTGACAAGTCACTGCAGCAGAATCAGAGTGGAACAGCTTTCTCGTTTCCCAAGGAACCGACAGGCTTTTGAAGTCTCCAATGTGATTTGACAAGTCACTTCAGCAGAATCAGAGTGGAACAGCTTTCTCGTTTCCCAAAGGAACCGACAGGCTTTTGAAGTCTCCAATGTGATGTGACAAGACACTGCAGCAGAATCAGATTGGAACAACTTTATCGTTTCCCAATGAACCGACAGGCTTTTGAAGTCTCCAATGAGATGTGACAAGTCACTGCAGCAGCAACTTTCACGTTTCCCAAGGAGTAGACAGGCTTTTGAAGTCTCTACTGTGATGTGACATGTCATTGCAGCAGAATCAGATTGGAACAACTTAATCGTTTCCTAAGTAACCGACAGGATTTTGAGGTCTCCAATGAGATGTGACAAGTCACCATTCACAGAATCAGATTTGAAAAGCTTTTACGTTTCACAAAGAACCCTATAATCCATCTAGAAACCATAATACTGCTGAAATAGGGATAAACTAGAATTTGTTTTTTTTGCCAAAAATGGAAATTTGCGAAATATCCAAATTAAATCTTTCCATAAATAGCAAAAACTCTTTTTCGGAGGCCTAAACGAATAAATTAGGACAAAAAGCGACGTACATCACCGCGAAGCAGTGAGTATTAATCGTATCACCATTTCCATTCAAATTACCAAATTTCGTGCAATTCCGTCACCGACGACTTTCGATCCTACTATTCCGTGAAACATACGCGTTTTTAATTTTTTTTCTTATTTATAAAAAATTTTGTTGAGTTTTTTTCTTTTATTATTTTTGGAATATGTACAACAATATGAAAAATATGTAATAATTATTTTTTATTAATTTAATAATATCAATTTAATATTAAAAGTTTATTGATAAATTAAAATAATGGTAGTTGGAGTCTTGCAAATGAATGAAGGGTAGTTGATGTAATTGATAAAAAAGAATAATGGTAGAAGTGGAAAGAAGGTGGTTGAGCCAAAAAGAAATGGATGCACTATTGGAGCAACTCCATTCAAAGCCAAAGCCAAAAATGAAAAAAACACCTTTTTCCTTCAAAATTTGGCTTTTGAATGCTTTTGAAATGGATGTACTATTGGAGATGCCCTTATCTCTTCATTGTTTTTATCTCATCTCTATAAGATAAAGATATGGTAAAACTATATAGGAACATCACACGGGAAGGTTAGCATTTTCCAAAGTTTAAATACCCAAAAGTTCATTTTTATTCCATTAGATACCTGATTGAATATTTAAGACTGTCTTAAGTCAATTACTCATGCAAGTAAAAGATAATAATAATATATGCACCCAAAAAATAATAATTATAATATTTCAAATAAATTAAGACACCATTTGGATTTGTTTTCTATAAGTACTTATTTGTATTTTAAAAATTTTTCTAAAAAATTTTAAAAAAGCAAATAAGTATTTATAAAAAATAAATCCAAACAGTGCCAAATCACAAATATACTTACTCCGCGAGCTACTCACACATCAAATTTATATTAAATTCTAGTCTATCATACCACTGGAACCTGATTTTGTTGAACAACCTCATCTGTAGCCACCAGAACAAGTATAATGATAAATTAAACCTAAAATAAATTTCAATATATTAGCAAATATGGTAATGCACTGGCAAAACATTCACCTTGAAAGTACAATTGATATATTAGCAATGTGAATGTTTAATTAATCATACCCTGTTTTTGGGAAAATTGTAATCACTGCGCTAATAGCTAATATAAGATAACTAGTCTATATAGTGCACATAAATTAAACCTAAAAGAAATTTCAAAAAAAACTTAACTAGAAACTCTCTACAGAAAATAATATTTCTAAGATAGATGAAAAACTAAGTACCGATTGAATTTGTTTTTTATAAGTATTTATTTATTTAGGCACCGTTTGGATTTGTTTTTTATAAGTACTTTGCAATATATAATTCCTTAAAAAAAATTTAAAAAAGCAAATAAGTACTTATAAAAAAACAAATCCAAACGGTGCCTTATTTTTTTAAAACTTGTTTAAAAAATTACATATTGCAAATTAAAAAAAAAAACAAATAAGCACTTAAAAAAAATAATTCCAAACGGTGGCTAAGAAAATTAGAAGCCTTGGATGCTCCAGAATCATCGAAGGTCAGATTATAAATGCATTGTATGAAATAAAATGTCGTCGCTCAAAGTTTGCAAATGCAACTATAAATTTGTATGTATTTTCTACTTAGAAGTTAGAAACAATACATTACATCAAATTCTCATCAAGTACATCACTTTGGCGTGTGTGTGTATATACAGAGAGAGAGAGAGAGAGAGAGAGTGTGTGAGTGAGAGAAAGACGGAATCATGTGAGAGATTTGGAGGTCGATGAATGCTGGCCCGCGCGTCGCTGTGAGAGATATGGAGGTCGTCAAATGGAGGCTGGTGTGCAAATGTGAGAGATAGAGAGTCAAATGGCTGTGAGATTCAGCTTAAGAGAGCGGACAAAAATGGTAGCCAGCTCATAGACTACCTTGACAGATGGTGAGAGAACTTCATAGATGAGATTGTTTGATAGAGAGTGAGAGATCGTGAGAGCGAGCTGAGACAGAGAGATCAAAAACTTCAGAAATGGCATTCGAGAGATGATCGTCCTATGCTAGGGTTTTCTTTTCAATTTGCAGAGAAGATGAAATTTTATTTCAGATAATTAGGGATTGATAGCATTTAAAATGTACCTTCTAGTGAGGATCACAAAATTCCCCTTACTAAAAAAAATGACATTTAGCAAGGGTCATCAAATAAGTCTCGCTAAAAAAAACTTTTAGCAAGAATTATTGGGTGACCCTTGCTAAATGGTATTACCCATTCGTCTACAAATTTAAGCACTTTTAACAAGGATCAATACATAATCCTCACTAAAAGTAAACTTTAGCGAGAATTTTAATTGACCCTTACTAAAAAGTTGGTTGCTAAAGAGCACTTTTCTTGTAGTGTTTATCACATTCGTTAATGTATATTTGAATGTTATAATTTTTTTTTTCAATTTATTGTTGAGTAATTCATATGATTGATGGTTAAATGGATGCCAACCTAGTTGGAATATACTTAACCATAGTGATGCAAATCTCAACATTTCAAAATTTTACCAAATTTAAATTATTAATAATAAATAAATATTTTTTATACTAATTATTCATTTCATTTTTTTTTTTTTTTTGGAATTTGAATTAAAGATGACAATTATTTATATAGCTTGTTTAATTATTTGTGGTATTTTACATATATATTGGTTGGAAAAAACAATTGTAAAATTCAAAATAAAATTAAGTTTTAAAAAAAAGGGGAAAATACACATTGCACCTCTCTACTTTAGTCCAAAAATACTTTGCACCCCTGCACTTTAAAAGTGAACAATCAGCCCCCTATACTTTCAAATTTTCGCATAGGGGCTTATGGCGTTTAAAAATGTAATAGATTACGAAATTACCCTTTGCAAATTCAATGTCTAACCAGATACAAAACTGGGTCGGGTTGTACATAATCCCACCGTGTGTCTTAGTTTCTTGTCCTCATCATATGTACACAGCCTACTGTGTGTGTGTGTATATATATATTTATATATTTTCCACCGATGCTATTTGAGAGCGTCTGGTCTGGATCCCTACCAGCTACATCGTAAATCTGGCCGGGATCTGACGCCAACTTCGCCGGAAAAATGTCTTCTGGCAGGTATATGGCTTACTCGCCATCTCCGTCAACCGCCCCACACTCTCCTCACCTCATCAACCGCCCCACTCTCTCCTCACCTCATCGGTCTTCGCTCTGCCACCTCTCTCTTGGTGAGGAGAGAGCGTCTGTACTATTGGTTCACGTTTTGCTACAGACTCAGAGCAGAGATTGGATTTGAGGATCCTAATTTAACTGCGATGGTTTCTGAGAACTTGGACAATATGATTAAACGAAGACAGATCACTTGTGCTTGAATTTAGTGCACAGTAATTGTAACTCAGATATAGGAAAACCAATGTCACAAAGTGACAGCCATCTTGCCTGAGAAAATTTCAGTTTATAAATGTATATGTTATCAGGTCTACTTAAAAGATTTCTAGCTATCTGATACTTTGGATCCTACTCGTGTCGCAAAAAATCATAGGAGCACTTGTGAAATGGATTAGAAAATTTGAAAGAGAACTTGTGTAATGTTTCTCAGACTAATATTAGAAAACCCTTGCTTTATTCCTCTTGCTAATTTAGGATGTCTTTGGTAAAACATAGTATTCCTAAGGCTCTGTTTGGATTTCATAGGAATGAATTCCCTTTAGCATTTTTAAGCTTTTCTTTTTGCCTTGCCTTCAATCTTTCTGTGATCCAAACAGATATTGACTTTGCTTGAATAGTAACACCTGTGGGTAAATTCCAATTAGAAAAATAGTTTTCATTATCCAGAATGAAAATTTGAATTAAATTCTCTCACAATAACAATTGTAACAAAATTTGTATGCAAGTAATGAAAAACTTCTCTCTCTCTCTCTCTCACTCACTAAGTTGAGAGGTTAAAAGAATCAGCAATTTTATACAGGTCTGATTTCATCTCTGGCCATACCGATTCTGGCGTCTGTGCATTTAGAGTGAATAATTTTCCCCCTCGAGCACAACAAACAGCAATATTATGTCGCCGGAAAGAGGGGCTTTCAACTCTAAATTCTAGCTCATGGTACTTAACCTTCCTTAATGAATCCTCTCTCAAAGTTGATTCTATGAGAGTGCCTTTCACCTCCAGCCGTCGGCCAGACCCTGTTATTGTTCGAACCACAGCTTCTCCCACCTCCTTCTGCCCTCCAAATGCTTCAATTCTGCACAGAAAAATGCTTTCACATAAGAGATTCATTTCAAAGTGCAGTGTTTGATCTCTCGAATTCTCCCACCTCCTTCGGCCCTACAATTCTTCAATTCTGCACAGAAAAATGCTTTCACATAAGAGATCTCTCTAATTCCGCCTTCCCAATTGCTCGATATAGCAGTGTTCGATCTCCAACCCAACTTGCTGGATATATGAATTCTATTGGCTCACAAAATATAGACGAAATCCAGGAAAAAAAAATACAAGCAACAATTTTAAAATTGTTCACAAAATATAGGTTGAAGAAACTCACCCTCATATCTTACACAGTAGCACGATGGCAGGAAATTGGTGAGTTGCCGGAGATGGGGTGAGCCAAAACTTCAATTTAGGTTCAGTCGCCGAGGTTGGGGTCGCCGGATTTGGAGTTGCCGGAGTTGGAGTCACCGGAGTTGAGGAGCTATCTCTCTCATATTCTGATGGGTGAGATGGCCCTAAAATGGGTTTTCTATGTAACAGGCTGCTACAAACAAGAAATGTGGAAACTTTTGGATCGGGTCAAACCGTTGAAATGGTTCACCCACTTGGTCATTTAATGTATTAAATTAAAATAAGGTCATTTTAGTCATTTCACATACAAAAAAGGTTCACCTGACAACTTTTCCGTTAAATATATGGACGGTCAGCTAACAGAAGGGAGCAAACGGTAAAAGTTTGAAAGTACAGGGGGCTGATTGTTCACTTTTAAAGTGTAGGGGTGCAAAGTGTTTTTGGACTAAAGTACAGGGGTGCAAAGTGTATTTTCCCCTAAAAAAAATTGAATAAATGGACCTATTGGGCATATGACTTGTTTGTTCCGCCCGGTTGACCAATGGACAAGCCCGTTTGACTTGATTATTTGTCGATTGAACATGTCTGCTAAGTGGCCTGGCCTGTTCGTTAGCTTAATGGACAAATCAATTGGGCCAGATCGGGCAACCTCCTTGGAAGTTTTGACTGATTCGATCCAGCCTGCTAACATGATGGTCACAGACTCGTTTGGCCCGTTAGTCCGCTAGGCTCACTTCCATTACGGACCAAGCTGCTGATCCGTCCGTTATGACACTAATACGGGCGGCGATCATGTATTTTATCAAAAAGTTGGTGCGC
This sequence comes from Hamamelis virginiana, assembly GCA_017140935.1. Lineage (NCBI taxonomy): Eukaryota > Viridiplantae > Streptophyta > Magnoliopsida > Saxifragales > Hamamelidaceae > Hamamelis > Hamamelis virginiana. The sequence continues at coordinate 602,761 of JAESVK010000890.1, read as the reverse complement.
TGAGTTAATGTCATGGACCACTACTGAACACGAGTTTTAGAAAAATGCAATAACAACCATAATCGCCTAATTCGTATTGCTATGCACACCCATAAAGCCTTTAATAATCGGATCAAATTTCACAACCGTGATCCATTTTGCCATAATTGATTGGCCAACGAAGGTTTAAGACTTGATTTTTGTATTTCTTTGCACACGCACGCACGCACTGGGGCATCGCAGGTTTCAATCCAGGCAGATAAATCATAAGTTGCAATAATTGCAGATTGCCCAACGCCATAGGAAGTGTACAAATCCAAAGCACAATTGAGCAAACCAGTTAACCATTACCTGACCAATTTCAATGCTCGCGTTCTGAGAAGGTTCTCTTGTACCCACCGTTATAACACATATGCGGATGCCAAACACACCCTTGCCCAGTGGCAAGGGATGAGGAGGGAACAGAAAAGTATGACTCGGACAAGGGGATGGATGGATTTTTAGGGTTTGGTGATGAAGAAGAAAATGACAGGCGTTTGAATCGTTTCAGAGAGAGAACGAAATTTTATTTTTATTTTTTTGGATGATAAAAGAGTGTTTACATATTTTGAATAATTTAAAAATATAAAAAATCAGATTTTTTGTGACCCTTACAGATTTTATTGAAAATTTCAAATATTTGGAATTTTTTTTTTTTTTAATAATAATATTGAGGATTGGAGATTATGTGATCTGATGGAAATTATTTATTTATTTGAGCGTCGGGGATTATTGCATATTGTGGGAATCACGTGAAGTATTGGAGATTATTAGTAAACTTTTGGTTTTGAATCTTAAATTGGCGTGCCGTAATTATAATGGGCTTATATGGGCTTTTTGGCCAAAAATATTATTGATGCGAATGGTTAAAGGGTGGGGCTATTTACAGCCCACCATTTTGCTAAAGGCAACCCATTTAAAATTTTTATTGGGTCAATTTTACCCTTTTCTAACTATAGCCCACTAATCTTTAGGTAACCCATTACTATACAAAACAAAAATTTAATATACCATAAATGCCCCAAGTCTAAATACAACCCATTACTCTCAATCCTCAATCACCAAGCTCTTCAAAACAACATCTTCTTCCTCTTCTTCATGTTCTTCTTCTTCTACCGCCATCAAACGCTATCACCGCAGCCATGACAACAAAAGACTGCGGCAACCACAGTGACAAATGCAAAAAAAAACCTCAGCTCCCAATACCCCAAACTAAAACATATTACCCCAAAGCTTTCATTTTAGGTTTTTTTGTATATTATTGATAAACATTATATTTGGATTAAACATGCTTCATAACATGAAAAGTAGCACTCTATAACCATTGTGGTGTGATGGTGTTACGAAAAAAACCCATATTTCGATCGGAAAATAGAAAGAAAAAAAACTGTGTTCGTGTTCGCATTCAGCCTGGTAAGGCAGAATATTAAGCTTTAGTATTTGGTAAGCCAACACCGAATGTGATGATTTAGTATTCGGTAAGCTAACACCGAATATGAAGTTTTAATATTCGGTAAGCTAATGCCGAATATGTAATTGTCGAATATTAAAGCTTCATATTCGGTGTTGGCTTACCCAATATTAAAGCATCACATTCGGTATTGGCCTACCGAATACTAAAGCTTCACATTCGGCCTTACCAGGCCGAATGCGAACACGAACACAGTTTTTTTTCTCTTCTATTTTTCGATCGAAATATGGATTTTTTTCGTAACACCATCACACCATAATGGTTATAGAGTGCTACTTTTCATATTTTGAAGCATGTTTAATCCAAATATAATGTTTACCAATAATATACAAACAACCCTAAGACAAAAGTATTGGGGGTAATATGTTTTAGGTTTGGTGTTGGAGTAATATGGTGTTGGGGGTAATATGGGTTGCTTATAGTATTTCTATTATGTAATGGGTTGTATTTAGTAAAGGGTAAAATGGGTATATTTAATTAAAATTTTATTGTGCTGCCTTTAGTAAAAATGCAAATGGGTGGGTTGTATTTAGAAAATGGGCTGCCTTTAGTAAAATGTGGGTTGTAAATAGCCCCACCCATGGTTAAAACCTGGTTACATTGACGGAATTTTATGAAAACATAACATTAGTGGCGTAAAATGCGGTATAAAAAATGAACTATCAAATATAGAAATTCTTTCATTGCAATAATTTTGGGTTTGAAATCTCTTTTTTAGAAATCTTATAAGGGAAAATAATATTTTAGTACCTTTAATTTTGGAATAAATACCAATGCGGTCCATAATCTTTATTTTAGCTTGATTTAATCCAAACTTTTTAAAAATTGTACTAATGTGAGATATTAACCGATGAAATTAACATTTCGTATTTTAAAATTAATGGTTGGTAACTGGATTGTTAGCCAGCTTTAATGTTAATTCTGTTAGCAACCCAGTTAGCGGCCGTCAATTTTAATAAATGGAATTCCGTCCGGTAATGTTCTATATTGGTACAACATTTTTTTTTAAAAAAAAAATAGACTAAATCGCGCAAAAGTAAAATTTAAGAACCACATTGATATTCACCTCAAAATTTTGTTTTGTTTTGTTTTTTGTTTTTTGTTTTTAACTACCGAGAGTTGGCTTAATGGCAAAGGGATAGGCTATAAACCCAGACATCCTGAGTTCGAAACTATCCAGATTCTCTTGGCAAGCTACTAGTCAGGGCAATTAGACCGGGCGTTATACGCTTCCATGGAGCGGTGGTCTCGTGTGAGGAATGGGGATTAGTGGAGTTCTGACAGTTTGAACACCTCGTTGCTTGAAAAAAAATAAATAAAAAAAATTCAACCTAAGATAGAAGATACTAAAATATTAATTTTTCAATCTTATAATTATTTGCCCTTAGAATCATTACTTATACTTGATTTTATACATGAGTAGGGTAGGTTACCGTTTGACAGCTTTGACGCCGCATCACTAACAAAACAACTCCTTTTATTTTACTTTTTAAGATCAACGATTACAAACTTTCCCTTGTACAAGTTATTCCCCCCCCACCCTCTTTCCCCTCCCTCTCCCTGTCTCTCTCACTCAAAAACAAAATGTCAGCAACAAGGCTGAGACACACAGAAACAGCAACAGCAACACTAACAGTAGAACTATTAGTACTTGTATTCACACTATCATCGTCTGCAGTGACCGCACATTTCTCTTCGTCGTCATCCAGCACATTTTCGTCATCATCATCCACTCCCCTCTCCGAGTGGAGATCGGGGCGTGCGACATACTACGCCGCTGCCGACCCCCGAGACGCGGTTGGTGGCGCATGCGGGTACGGGGACCTAGTGAAAGCTGGGTACGGGATGGCGACGGTGGGGTTGAGCGAGGCCATGTTCGAGCGGGGGCAGATCTGCGGCGCGTGCTTCGTGGTGCGGTGCGTGGATGATCTGCGGTGGTGCATACCTGGCACCACCATCATCGTCACTGCCACAAACTTTTGTGCTCCAAACTACGGATTCCCTGCGGATGCTGGTGGACGCTGTAATCCTCCTAATCACCACTTTGTCCTTCCTATTGAGTCCTTTGAGAAGATCGCTATTTGGAAGGCTGGGAATATGCCTATTCAGTACCGCAGGTACACTCTTCTTACTTCTTACCCCTCCTACTGCTATTTACTATTTACCTGTCATTCTAATTTCTTGTAGTGGATAATTGCTACTTCGCTATTCAAACTTCACTTTACTCTTTCCTTCCATGCTAACGTGCGCCCCCCTTAAAATGCACTTACCCTTCTCATTTTCCTCTCTTACTTTTACAGTTTTGGTACTAACATACCCCTCCGATCTTCTCCTTAACTCCCCCGCCTCATGCTAACGTACACCAAATGTGCATTTACCTTGCTCCTCTTTTTTCTTTTAAATTTTTTTCCTCCAAACCTTGCTCTTATACGTAAATACTTCTAAGATCAGGTACGGACGTCGTTACCTATCTTATCATAAGCCCACCCCTACTAGGAGTCATAGAATATGTATTTTGAAAAACAGACCATTGGATTAAACAATATGTCATGCCTGACAAATATCACAGTGATCCGGCAATCAGTTTTCAAAATACAGTCGATGATAAACTCTGACAGTATCTATTATTTGATGCTGTCATAGTTGTTTAACAGTTTGTATTTTGAAAACCGACCGTTGGAGTACTGTAATTTTTGGCAGACATGACATGCATAAGAAGATTATCTAATCCAATGGCTAGTTGTTCAAAATACCTATTATATGGCTCCTAGTGGGGGTGGGCTACCGATAAGATAGTTAGGGACATCCTTACAAGATCAGGACTGTACTTATATACATATATACATGTTTGTTTTCATTGGAAAAATTACGTTTTGACCCTTTCAACTATCACCGATGTATACATTGCACCCTTATAGTTTTAATTTGAACACATTAATACCCTATAGTTTTCATTTGTCACAATTTTTACCCTACTATCAAGTAGTCATTTGCTTTGTTTGATTCTTTGACGAAAAATAATACTAAGCGTGTTATTTTTCCATGCAATTTTATCCTCGACTACTAATGCATTTAAAAGTACACCGGTGAAGTTTTATAATTTTTCTCAATGTATTTTATTTATTGTGAATTATTTACTGTAAATTATGAAATTTCACTAGTATGCTTGTATACACATTAATAGTCCAAGATAAATACAATGTGTAAAAATGACGAGCTTAACACCATTTCTTAAAACCATTTTTCATTAAACGATCAAATGACTGAGTGACAAGGGTAAAAAGTGCCTCAAATGAAAATTGGCGCTCAATGCACTTGAATTAAAACTATAGAGGTGCAATGTGTAAATTAGTGACAGTTAGAGCATCTCCAATGGCAAAAGCCAAAATTGGAGAGCTAAAGTCAAAATTTGGCTTGCTACAGTGTTTCTAGATATGGCTTTAGCTAGACGTGCTCCAATGGTGCATCCTTCACTTATTTAGCTTAATTACATTTTTCCCTATTTACCTCTATTATTCCTTATCAATTACCTTTCCTCATTATCCAAATTTACAATAAAATAAAAAAAATTATAAAAATAAAAAATTTAATAAATTAGAAAATCAATTCAATTTGAGAAATGGCAAAGCTTCCTTTCCCCAAAAGATTTATATATTATATATAGGGTCATATTCCTGTGCATACTTTCTTATATGAGGACTTGGTCTTCTGGCCATGTAAAATGGGTATTTTGAAAAACTGACAATTGGATTGAATATTCTCCCTATGTATGACAAGCATGCCAAAAATCACACTGATCTGACCATCGGTTTATGAAATACAGACTTTGAAAAATTAAATACCTATATAACGCTTAATAATCTATATTTCAGAAACCGACGGTCAAATCACTGTGATTTTTGGTATGCCTGTCATACATAGGGAGAATATTCAATCCAATGGTCAATTTTTCAAAATACCCATTTTACATTGGTAAAAATGCTAAGTCCTCATAAAACGAAGTACACAGAAATATGACCCTATATATATATATATATATATAAGCTCCTGTAATGTTTTTATTTTTTTATTTTTAGCACAAACTGTGAAGTTAACTTTTACAAATTGTTTTACCAAAAACCGATATTCACCCACTCATTCTCTCTCTATCTCTCTCTCTCACTCTTAATCTCACACCACACACGACTTCACATCTTCCAAACACCCCCTCCCAAATTGCAGATCTCTCTCTCTCACCCTTAAATCACCTCTATTGGATTTCGGAAAAAAGAAGAAGAGAGAATCAATGGCTACAATTTGTTCTCATCTCTCACTCTCTGCATCCACGGCATTCTCTTTCTTCTCTCTTCAACAAAACCCATATTTTCTTCTCATCAATTTCTCACTCCTCAGGGCTACCAAGGTACCGCACACATATAAACATATATATACTCATGTTTATGTAATTATTCCTGCTTGCATGATTTGTGTTTGTAAATCGGTTCTTGATATGAAAAATAGGTTGAAGGGTATGTTGGGGATTGGGAGGTGAGAATACCCCAAAATGGTGAGCCGACAGTTTTGACTAAAGCCAAAACCTCAGCCAAATTTGGCTGATCATGTGGCTGATCCATTGGAGCAATGCTTTTGGGTTTTTCGGCCAAAAAAATGGCTTTTGTTGATGGTATGGCTGGAGCGTTGGAGATGGTCTTACACGGTCAAAATGAAATCCCCCCCACTTTTTTATTATTTCAATGCCAACGTGCGCCTATAATGATCTTTGTTTTGCTAATGTACGTTCGTCAAGTATAACGTTCCATTTGATAGCGTGTTTCTCGTTGTTTCACTGTTTGGCTTTCCGAATGTTTGTTTGCTTGGTGGGTAATAATGCAAGGTACAACGGGCAATGGATTAGATTCCATTTGAAGACCTGTTTGTGTTATAAATTAATAAAAAATAATATCAATAATGTACTTAGATGTATTAAAAGCAACAATATATTTAGATAATGCATAAACATGATTAAAAAAATAATAACCGGTTTACATTTGGGGAATTCGAGTTTGGGAGCTAGAAACCTAACATGTTTTCAACCTAAATGGGTTCCGAGTTTGACATATTTGAATAATACTTTCTTACTTCTTAGGTTTAGTAGGAGGTGTCTTTAATCTAATCGTCCTAAACCCAGTGAACAAATGCATTAATATGTAAAGCATGGTTTTAAGTATCGGGTAATGGGTCCATAATGGGTAACAGGCGCCGTGGCCGTGAATTTTTTTTTTTTTTTTTTAACACCAACCCCTAAATGCAGTGATATGCATGTATTAACCTCTTAGTACTATATATTAATGTTTTCATAGAGTTCTGGTGCATTTATTTCAAGTTATCAAGTCTTCAAAAACATATTAATCAATTAAAATTATTATATACCAGGGTATTAAAAATCGGCCAATCCCATACGTATCGGGCGATACGTATCGGAATTGGAAGGGTCCTGTACGGCTTTACGGGATTGAATCGGAGGTCACATAGTATCGGTCCTGATCCGATACGTATCGGGGTGTAACGGCCCTGTACACCGTTTCGTTACACCACCCTGAAAACCCCTAAATAAAAAATGGCAGAAATTCTTGGCAAATCCGGCCAATTTTTTGCTTTTTCTTAACAAAAAACAGTAAATTCTACCCATTTTATACGTTGAATCTTAAAATTGAGGAGATTAGAAGAAGAAATCAAAAGAAGAGAAGGGGAGATGGGTCTGACGAGACACGAGAGAGAACACCGACCTACATCACCGTCGCCGCCAGCAGTTCACCGCCGGCAACACTGCCGCCGACCAAATCGGGCCTCGCCTTGCCTCTCGTCGCCGTCCGGTAACTATGTTGGCCGGTGTTGTCGCCTTGTCGGTAAGTATCCTCTACTCTCCTGTCACGAGTCGTGACTCACGACTGCTACTCTGCTTCGGTGAACTCCAGTTTTGTTATAATGGTGTGTCAAAATGGTGTTAAGTGGGTCAAAAGCGGTGAGGTCGAGTTTTGTTATAATAGTGGGTCAAAATTGGTGTTAAGTGAGTCAAAATTGATTTCTTTCATGTTATATTTATTTCATATTTATTTTTCTTTCTTAAAACATTAGTGTGGTTCCAATATTTTGAAAAACCGACCGTTGGATTAGATTATCTACTTATTTATGTTATGTATGCAAAAAATTACAATGATCCAACGATCGGTTTGTGAAAAATATTACTGTGAAAACTTATTGTACTTAGATATTTTAAGAAATAATGCAATTTTTTATACCAAGATGTTTTAAAATCTAACCATTGGATCAATATGATTTTTTGGTATGTATGACTTACATAAGTAGGTTATCTAATCTAATGACTGATTTCTTAAAATATTGGACCCACACTAGTGTTTTGAGAACAAGGGATAAAAATAGTGGTAAAACAAGCGGTAATGGAGCCTGTCCCTAACTTTTTATAGATAATAATTTTTCATTTAAATTTATAAATAAAAAAATTTTAAAAATAAACAAATAAAAAACAATGAAAAATATTTTATAAAATATTTAAAAATTTTAATAATAAATTTTTATTTTTAAAATTTTTTTCATTATTGTTTACTATATATATATATTTTTTAAATTGTAAAAACCGACCGTTGGATCAATGTGATTTTTTGCATTCATGATAAGTATAAGTGGAACATCAATCCAACGGTTGGTTTCTCGAAATAGTTGTTCCAAATTAGTCAAATGCACTAGGGAGGACAAATGGAATTTTCCTAATTTATTATATAAGTCATAGAAATTTAAAAATAAAAACTCTTTGAAAACATTAATATACAGTCCTAGAAGGTTTATACATACATATAACTGCTTTTGGGGGGTTGGTGTGGAAAAAAAAAAAAAAATCACGCCCGTTACCCGTCACGTATCACCCGATACCCCTTACCCTTTACCGTTACCCGATACTTAAAACCATGTTATATACTCACTTGTTCACCACCAAAATGAATGTCTTGGTTGATCTTCTGATCCTCCTTGCTCACTTTGTTGTTGAGCTCCCCAAAATGAGTGTCGTGGTTGATCCACACTATATCCATGTGATTGATCCTGTTCATCTCCCCATCCTACCGGTAAGACGTAATTGAATACCCCATACTTTGTATCTTCGTGCTGCTGCTCTGTATACACCACTGGTGGAGAAACATCATGTCAGTATGGAAATGAATACTTAGGATTTTGCACAGGTGGTGGATAGTGGTAAGATTGATCTGTGTATGATGTATATGGTGGCGTTGGTGGTGGATAACTTTCGTAGGGTGGATCCCAACTACCTTGAGAGAATGTGTATTCTTGAGAGGATGTGTATCCAAGCCCAAAGTCACCTAAATTCTGTGTAAAGTTTTCTATGGAAGATTCTTCAGATAAAGGCTGGTGTGTTTGTTGTTTTTTTCTATACTGACTCCCACCCATACTACTGCCACCTGTTTGTGTAGGCCTTGGCGGCAAATTCTTAGAAGGCTTGGATCCAGTACCTACTTTAGCATCGTCAACAAATGCACCCAAACCATGTTCCCCTTAAAAAACAATGATGGACATCCACCACTACCACTATGTTCAGGCTCACCTCCACCTTGAGTACCACCCCCATCATTCTCTCTTGGTGGACTTAAGCCGCCACCACCACCACTATTATTTGTGGTAGCACTTGAACTGGTTCCCTTAGATGGTTGTTGTTGTTGCTCTTGAGTTGCTGGGTTAGGCTCAACATCATCAGACAAGTTCAACCATTGGTTATCATCCCGACCATCTAGTAAAGGCGCTTCCCTTTCTTCCAACCACGGACTCAATGGATCATCTTCCTCAAAGATATAATCCAAGTTTATGGGATTGAAGCTAGCATCTATTTCTGCTTGAGTTCTTCTCATTGTGTGCCTCAATTTGAGCCTCATATTGTAGTGTAAAAATACAAGTTTTTGTAATTTCTTGTATTTCAGCCTATTCCTTGCTTTCGTGTGTATTTGGTTGAATGTACTCCAATTGCGCTCACAATTAGAAGAAGAAGTCGTTTGGCTCAAAACTTTGATAGCAATCTGCTGAAGTTCAGGGGCATATTCTATAATAGATCCACCATTCAGCTACACAAAATTGGAAGGAAACAATTAACAAGGGGAGTTTTTTTAATTGTAGTTCTGTAGATAGCACAAATTACATATTCTATTTCGTATACGTATCGTACTAGGATTGGTTCGCTGAACAACTCTTTGAGCCAAAGGAGATCCAAATGTATCTTCTTTATCCCTATATAACAAAATCTGTATGTGCGAATATTGTTTAGTTAGTAATCGGTATGAGTTGTTTTTATTTTATAATGGATTAAAGTAATGAGTATAAAGCTCATACTGGCAATTTCACTTACCTGATTGATTGCCCTGATTTGGTTATCCATATCAGGCTCCAATCTTTGGATGACATCTTTAACCCCATTCATTGCTTCTCGAGTAGAGACAGTTGAAGTAGTACCCCCATATAAGAATTGTGGATTTAAAAAATAGCCTACAATTATAAATTAAAGTCAGAATCATGAGATTTTTTGGGAAGTTATGTAGATAAGTAAATGTACACTTAAACTTTTATTAAATTGCAATATCACTTACCAGCTGCGTGCAAATCATGATGTAGCTGAAAGCTCCAACGATAATCAATAATCTTCCAATACTCTGTGTGATACTGGTAGTATTCTTGAATAGCCAACTTGGCTCTATCCATAGCCTCATAGATAAAACCCATGGTAGGCTTTTCATCTCCATCCACCATTCTGAGTACCTTAAGAAGAGGCTCTTGTTCCTTGATAACATCAGCTGCTCTTTGCCAGAAATCTTTTGAGAGAATGATCTTCTTAACGTCATAGGTTGGGCCAATTTTTTTTCTTGCCCCAAACAGAGTTTTTCCAACCATCTGACTTTATCATATTCTTTAACTCGGTTTTGTACCGAACAATACTCTCAATGACAAGGAAATTGATGGCAAATCTGGTAATTGAAGTTCGAAGCAGCTCTCATTCGCTTGTAAACTGCTTCATGAAGTCGAGCACCCATGTTCGTAAATAAAGCTAGTGATGGTTTTGGCCGCTGTGATAACCTTGCTAAGTGCTGACACTGATTTTTTTCCCTATATCCTCAAGTATTAGATCATTTCACTTTGCAGCACATGCTATCCAGTACATATGCTTCCTCTTTTGCATTAAAAGATGCCCACCAGTCTTTATTGCTGCTTCATTATCAGTTACAATTTGGACAACATTTTCTTCCCCAACAAATTCTACCATCTCATCCATCAATCTGAAATAAAAAGAATCACATTTAGAATGCATTATACTATGCATCGTAGAAATCTATGATAGACATAATATTACTAATAATTTAAAAATTAACTACTAATCGAAAGTAGAAGTCTCCCGTTCTGCTAGGCACATCAGATGCATCGCAGGACCACGTGAAAACAGTGCCTCTGTTGCAATAAACTAGAAAATTAATTATATGCTTCCTAGTAGGGCCTGTCCAACCATCACACACAATGGTCACTCCTTTTTCCTTACATATTCCTTTGAAAGAGTTAATATACTGTTGCATCTTGTCAGCTTCACTATTTACAAATGTCTCTGATATGTCACATGGCGAAGGGTTTTTGATGCCAGCACCTACTTCAATTGCTATATCAATTAGTAGTTGTGCCCATGGGGATGAGACCACAGAAAATGGTAGTCTATTATACACAATAAAATTTCCCCATGCATCCCTCAATTTTTCTTTAGCTTTCTTCATTAGGGAAGATGGATGTGGAACTTATGTTTATGGTGGTAACGACAATGGCAACGATGATTGGGGTGATGGTGGTGGAAGTGGAAGTTGTGGTCATGGTGGTTGTGTTTATGGTGGTTTTGATGATGTTAGCCAATTTAGTGGTATGGTCATAGTATGAGTAGGGTTCTACATTTGTTGCTTATTCTTTTAATATTTCTCAACACTTATTTATTTATTATTTTTATTAGCGTCTAAGAGAAAGGCTAAGTTATTTTGGGATTAGCTTTAACTTTAAAGGCAACCTTATATATAAACACCTACCAGAATTTTTAGATGGAATTTTTTTAAGTCTATATATATATATTTTAAAATATGAAAAAAAATCAATTTATTGAAGATACTACTGATTACACCACAAATTTAATTTCTCATGACCACCCGAACAAAAAATTTTTTAACTCTCGATAATTCGAACTTCTTGGAGTTCAAATTCTCAAGAGTTTGGAATCCTTGAGAGTTTCAACTCCCGTGAAACGAACACAGTCTAAGTAAATACATAGAAAAAAAATCAAGGGCAAAACTCTAGAAAGAAGACATTTACAAATGCATTAAAATGTAAAGCATATTAACCATATAATATATATTGTTAAAGATGGGACCAATAAACATAAAATCATAAATCGATAAATCAAGTTTGATTTAAAAACTTAAGCGCTTACGGTAAACTTACAAGCGCTTTTTCGCCGAAAATATCCTAACCTCCCCGCTACTTCTTCGGCGACTTAAGTGCTTACGGTAAACTTACAAGCGATTCTTCGCCGAAAATATTAATCTTAACCTCCCCGCTGCTTCTTCGCCGACAGTGTTAGAGTCTAAGCATGGCCGTTATTCAAATGTCTAGCACACCACTACTCCTTTAGGCCCTCCAAAGGGAAGCGAGGTATTCAGATAGAGTAGGGAATTTGTTAAGTCTAGTTGAGTTGCGCTACTCGCTAAATGCAATGAGTTGGGCCCAATAACTATTCAGATTTTCGAAGTGTTGATGGAATGGAGAGAAGGGGTACCAAACTCCCACTGGAGTTGGGAGGACGAATGCTTAAGGATGGAATGGCAGGAAGTGGTATTATTCTTTCGTGCTACGAGTTTGCCCATTCCCTCTCTTCAGAAACTGGATGTGAAATCTGATACTTTTTTCGTAATTGAAGCTAGATCCTCCTCTTCGATGGAGACAAAGGGAAATTGCTATCCAACCTGGAACTTCTGGAAGAGCAGTTAGGAAAATGGATTAAGAAATCATCCATTCAATGGTGAACAAAAAGGGTGTGGGGGGCTTTATGGCTGCCAAGATTGATCTTGAGAAAGCTTATGATAGGCTTGAGTGGAGCTTCATAGCTAAGACCCTCAAATCATTTAACTTTCCCCCACATTTGGATCAAGCTTATCATATCTTGTGTTACCACCGTTAGTACCTCCATTCTTGTCAATGGCCAAGCTTCTGAGTCCTTTCTTCCTAGCAGGGGAATAAGGCAAGGGATACTTTTGTTCCCTTACTTGTTTATTCTAAGTATGGAGTTCCTCGCCCTTAAAGCTGAACAATGTAGAGTTGAGATGAGTTGGACTCCTATTTTTGCTTTAAAGGTGGCCTTGGTTTCACTCATCTTTTTTTTTTTTTTGGCCGATGATATCTTCCTATTTGCTAGAGCCAAAGTGGATGAGTGCCGTACTATCAAGGACACCTTAGAAATTTTTTGTATCCTCTCAGACCACAAAGTCAATTTCCTTAAATCAAAATTTTTTTTTTCTCTCCTAATACCCTTACTAGTGTTAGGGATGATATCAGCAGAGTTTTGAACATAGGCCCCACCTCCAACCTGGGTCTCTATCTCGGGTTCCCCATTCTTACTTCACGTAAGTCCAACCTTGATTTCAAGTTCATTGAAGAGAAAGTGCACCTAAAGCTTGATGGATGGAAGGCTAATCTTCTATCTCTAGCTGGTAGGTCCACTTATATGCAGTCTGTTAGTCTGCCTGTTTCTACTTGTAAGTCCTTGATAAGTTGAGTCATGACTTCCTGTTGGGGTCTACAACTGAGAAAAAGAAAACCCATCTTGTAGCTTGGAATGAGGTTACTAGGCCAGAAGGAGGCCTTGGAATTAAAAAGCTGAAGGTAATAACAAAGTGTTGTTAGCTAAGCTGAATTGGAGATTGCACCATGAAAACACCCCTTGGGCTGCTACTATCTCCCACAAGTATAGAAGGTTCAAGATGCATGCTAGGACTAACACTCGTAGAGGATCATGCATTTGGCATGGCCTGAGGAAAGGCAGAAGCACTTTTGATAAAGGCATTAAATGGATCTTAAAAAAGGAGGATAAAATTAATTTTTGGATGGATAACTGGCATAGGCTTGGTTGCTTAAGAAACCTCATTTTTCGACCCCTCAACAAAGGGGAGGATGACTTAAAAGTTAACCATATACTTGATAGGAATATGGGTGCTGGAATTTTGGTAAGCTGTCCTTCCCCATCCCGGACCTCCTTAAAACCTCCATGTTGGCCACCCCTATCCAACTGTATGCTAGAGGAGTCGATCATGTCACTTGGAAAGGTTCAAGGAATGTTGATTTTTGTTCTAAATCTGCTTTTAAAATTCTCAGTGACACTAACAGTTCCTCTGAAAATTCCTCCTTTTGGAAAACTGATACTCTGCCAAGAGTCAAATAATTTTTGTGGTTGTGTATGCACGATAAACTCCCCTATAAAGATGTTTTATTTCGTAGGAAAATTATTGATTCTAGCTCATGCCCCTTGTGTTTTAGTGCTAGTGGAACTGTTGACCATTTATTACATAAATGTGAGTATGCTTCAGACTTTTGGAACTGCACTTCTCTATTCTCTAAATCTGGTGAATGACCCTAACATGCTCCTTATGCTTTGGCTATCCAAAAACTTCTCTTTCAAAGAGGTCCTCCAAGGTGGGATTCTGCCTGCCCCTTGTTTTTTCTCTTTTGCCTGTTGGTCCCTATGGTACAATAGGAACAAATTCATGTTTGAGCTAAATAGTTTGACCCTGAGAGAAAACAGTGAACATACCTGCATAGAGCTACTGAGTTTTGTCTTCTCGCGGGTAAAAGTAAATCTTCTTGCAAAACTAGGAATGTTTTGGTGAAATGAACTCCCCCACCGCTTTACCTCGGCGAAGCTTAACATGGATGGCTCGGCCTTAGGGAGCCCAGGCAGAGCTGGAGGAGGAGGACTCATTAGGGACTCATCTGGAAAATGGTTAGCTGGTTTCTCGAGGAGTATAGGGTGGACTGATAGCCTTTCTGCTGAGCTTTGGGCACTCCATGACGGTTTGAAAATTGCTGTTGAGCTTAAGATTGAACATCTTGAGATTGAGATGGACTCACAAGCTGCAGTTGATTTGGTCTTGAGTGGTGTCCCTAATTCTCATCACTTAAGCCCATTCATCCTTCATTGCAGGTGGCTCATGGAGAAAATACAGACTGTTGAGCTCAAGCATATTTTCCAGGAGGGAAATCAGTGTGCGGATGCACTCGCTAAAGCAGGCTGCCTTAGACATGATGGCCTAATTTTGTATCAGTTCCCCCCTGATTTTGTAACTCTTTTGTTGGACGACGATGCTCAGGTCATCTTGTGTATGCGTTCTGAGTAAATTGTTCTGAATTTATGCATTATCCAGTTTACCCGAAAAAAATGAAGGGGTAAGTACAAATGGGGAAACACATATTCTCTAGGAAGGGAAAGAAAAGGTCGCGCAAAGATGAGAAAGATACAACAAAGCAGGAAGCAACAGAACAAGCACAAGAAGCCCAAGGTGAGGTAATTTTCCAAAGAAGAAGACCATCTTGTAGCTATAAATCTTTTACCTGGATAGTTGGCCTAAGGGCTACAAAATTATCATCCTCCTTATTGTTCTGATGATATGTCCAAGGGCCACTTCCTTTGTTAGAACATCATTTGATAACATTAGTTGAGTCTGCTGATATTTTTATCCCAGAACGGCCTCTAGCTTTGGATTCTACTCAGATTTCTCAAGCAAGCAAGAAGTTCGGACTTAAATGGCATCACGCCACATGACAGACGAACAATAGATTTCCTTTATTCCATGTATATTTCTTCATGTCATAAATATATTGAGGGAATGGAATAAACTTGTTTTGGGCGATTTGTTAATGAACTGAAGGATCGTACTGTTTGATATTGATAAGGTGGATAAAATAGAGGAGGTAAATCATTGGAGAAGCTCAGTCTTACAATTGAAGTAGAGGCTTTAGGAGGTGCTTTCTAGAGAATAGAAGCTAGAAATATAGATTTGAATTACTAAAGAATTGGATGGTGATAGGCATTGCTATGATATGAAGAAAAATAAGATAACATAGCTTTGGATGGAAATTTTTGGGGAGAGGTTGGAAGATTAAGAACAAGGACGAATATTATCATTTTTCTCTTAACTTTATTCGAGAAATAGGAGCCAATGCCTTGAGCAGAGAGGGTGGATTGGTTTCCTTTTTTCAGACAGCAAGACTAGGTAATAGACTGCTCAGAGGTGGAAATAAGATTAGCTGATTTTGAGATGGATTAGGAGAAAACTCCAAGGCACTATGGTTTTAACATGGTTGTTTATCAGGATTGTTGGGATATCATGACGCGAGATTTAATGAGATTGTGTATTCACTTTAGAGCTATTATTAACAAATGTGCCAATGCAAGTTTCATCTCCTTGATCCCCAGTAAAGGAGATCAGTTTGAACAGAGGACTTTAGAGCCATTAGTTTTGTTACTGGTGTCTAAAGTGGTAGGTTTGCCCCCATTCAATAGATTTTGTTTGCATGAGCCTTGAATCCACCACTGGATAAACTATATTCCTTTTCGAAAACTGTAATAACTGCTAAGAGTGAGAAAATACAACAACAAACTTCTTTATATAAAAATTACAATATTTAGAAATTGAAATTATTCAATGTTCATGATATGCCATGGTAACTTCTCGTCGAACCATTACTTTACTGTAACTTCTCGTTGAACCATTACTTAATTGAACTAATCAGTCTAGTGATAACATTCTTCTGTTTTTATTTCGATGACTCTTCTATTCATAATCCCAAGGCTCTTTCGAGACTATCATTTTGTCCAAGATCTGCCTAGAAGGCTATATATCTTGTTTCTTCCTTGAGAATCTCCTCATCAAATCCAGTTTTTGTGGTTTCCCTCCCACTATCATCCTACTGCAGGAATGTTTTGTTCCATCATAGTTTAAGATTATAACAATGCCTCCGAGATCTCCTCTTACCAAGAGTACTATGCTTTTAATTTGAGGATCCTTTTGTTTCGTTCTTTTGAAATGTCCCAAACATGTCCAGTAGGCACAAAATGTTGAAGTCATTGATTATGACGGCCAAAATTATCCTCGACTTGTGCTAGTACTTCACTCACTAATGTGACAGTGATCTCTTGCACAAAGGATAGCAAGATTTTCCTATTCGTTTCTGATCAGGTCTCCCTATTTTTTATTGTTATTATTATTTTTTTAAAAACTAAACCTCCCTTTACATAATGTTTAAGCCAATGGCTAGTTCATACATATATAGAGATAAAAATAGAGTATTTTGGAATCATCCCTTCTCCTTTTTAGATTAAAATTATCAATTAAATTTTAAAAATAATAAAAGAATTTAAAAGTTATTATCATATGATTAGATGACAAATCAGAAGTTACATTTGTAATTTAGTTAAAACCTATGCATGGCTGGAAACATTTCTTAAATTGTTTAACTTTCATCAGATAGTTGTTCACTAATGCAATGACTGATGAGTTCATGCCACTCTGCGTCTATTGATTTACTTTTTCCTCTAAAAAGCCTTGACTCTTCAATGTGCAGTTTTATCATTAAAATGATTTCCAAAGCCTCCATCTCCTCTCTAGTCCCAAAGGGACATTTCTTTTATTTTGGGATTTCCATTTACTATTGAAGTCTTATTTTTCAAAGTTTTCTTTAAAAGCATATTCAACCTACATGGAGCTAAATGACTAGAATGGATTCGTGCAGCCAACCCAAACAGTTGAGACAAGGCTTCTTTCTCGAGGTTCTTAAGTCAGTCTATTTTTCAATTCCAAAAACCTTTAAATTTATTTAGGAACGAAATAAAATTGTTGGGAGAGAAAAAAAGTTTCAAGATTTTAATCTTCTGGGATTTTAAAGTTCAGTCTTGGGACTAGTTGAGTTCTAATATGAACCAGTCATCCTTCTGTAGTCCACCCTTTCCTTTTATCGTAAATGAAAGTATTTAGGAGGTTCATTTATTGATTTTGTTAGAGGATGAAAATTCTAGTTATTTTTCCATAATTTTAGAACCTTATTCTTATTTCTAATAATTTGGTATTGGGACAGGATCAAGTGCAGAAAGGAAGGAGGGATTCGATTTACAATTGGTGGTTCAGATATCTTCATTTCAGTGATGATCAGCAATGTTGCCGGTGCCGGAGACGTAGTGGCAGTGAAGATTAAGGGTTCAAGAACAGGATGGCTTCCAATGGGTAGGAACTGGGGACAAAACTGGCACATAAATGCTGATTTAAGGAATCAACCTCTTTCATTTGAGGTCACTAGCAGTGATGGGCACACGATTGCATCCTACAGTGTTGCACCCAAGGGTTGGAACTTTGGGCAAACGTTTGAAGGCAAGCAGTTTGAATCTTAAAAGTATCTGCCCTACGTAGACACACGACACTATTTTATTCCATTTGTCCTCATTTAATTTTGCCCTCGAGGGGAAAAAAGATATCAGATTGCAAACGATTGTGATGGTACAACTTAAAATCTTTTATGTGAAAAAGCCTACTGAAATATTGTTGATAAGTAAGAAAAAGACGGAAATGGATGCATAAGTTTGCCACTTCATATGATTTTTAGATGTTTTATTACTTTCTCACTTCAGCCTCTCAATGTTGCCCCATCTGAGGTCATTGGTGATAAAAATAGATCAGTAGTGTAAACCTCAACCGATGCTTGGGTGTATGAGAGAAAAACAAAATTAGTGAACTAATTACAAATATGAAAACCTGACTAATCTTAATTTTATAATGTTTTGTAATGCTATTTTTTTTTTTTTTAAATTTTTTAAATTTTATAAAAAATTTTAGTTTAAAAATTTTTTTTTTTTTTTTTTTTTTTTTAAGCCATATGTGGATTGAGGATTATGTGTAAAATTAAAAGTCAAAATCAAATTTTGACCATTTGAAGGGTATTTTGGTTCAAAAAAACAGTGATAGGTTCATCTTCGTAATTATCTTTGGATCGGATTCATTCATGTATTATTTCAAAAACTTAGAATTATTGACCTAAGTGCCCTTTTTAAAATTTTGGAAACAAATCTAAAAATAAAAAATAAAAAATATTACCAATTGGTCTGCACTTCTGTTATTAATCATCCATTATGTTATTAATCACCCATTACTCTTTCTTTCGGATATATAATAATCATAATATTCCTAAAAGGTGTATAAAAAGTTACAAATCTATGCAAGTGAAACTCTAGTAAATAAAACTAGGGTTAATTGTGATTTAGTACCACAAATTTTTAGCAAATTGGGTCACAAACTTTATATTGAATCGATTTAGTTCCAAATTAAAAATTATACTTTTAATGTAGGCCAAAATGTGATGCTCGTTAGTCAAACGTGACGAAACACTCATGTGGACACTGACATGGCAAGTCAATGATGACGTAGCGAGTTAATGTGCCATGTCAGCACCACATCAGCACCTATTTCTCTCCAAAAATTTATCACGTGCTCATCACTTAAGGAAAGTTAATTGCATTTTAGTAGCTTAAGCTTTATATAAAGTTTGAATTTTGTCCATAAACTTTTTGATTATTGATAGAATCACAACCGAGGGAACCCAAAATTGGCATTAAAAAACCCTAGTATTCTAGACCTTCTTTAGGCTTGTCTGGCCCATACCATGATTCAATAGTTTACCTTCAAAAGGATTGAAATACAACAGTTTTTGGATATTTTCCATAGAATTGAAGTTTGCGATGTGTAGACATTCAAGAAGCCCTAAAATTCCTCACCCTCTTTAAGTTTGGATATTTGGAATTTTTTCAAATTTAAAAATTCTTGTGGATAGGCTTTAGATATATACTATGACATGATGCATAACCATACATATGAAAAAACACACAGAATGGTGAATTTGTTATTTTTTTCAGTAACAAATTTTTTTCAGACTTTAGATATATTAAGTTTGGATATTTGGAATTTTGATCTTATATGTTAACAGGCTTTAATTTTCTTTAGGAGGTAGCTACATTGGATAGTTGTAACTATTCAAATTTTCTGATACCAACTGTTTCATCCAATGTATATGGATACTTGCAATTGAGGGTTTTATTCATAGTCACGTAATGTTGATTTTTTTAATGATATGAATTTGATTCCATAAACTTTACTGATTCAAATGGGCTCATTTCCTAACAACCATAGATCAATTATTTCATTCATTCATTATTCAATTTCAACCATGGTTTATGGTGCTGAAGGTTTATGCTGCTTGATTATGGTTATTAAATTTAATTTATTTTACAAGGTGGTGAGAGATGAACTGTAGGCATCTTAAAAATTGGATTGGTACATGATACCTTAATAACCCAAATTTTTATGAAAATTTTTTGGTCTATTTGTCACTTTATTACGTGCTTTCTTTTTTTGGTCTATTTTCTGAAAAGTTTACAGTTTTTCGATTATAGTAATGACATCTGAATGTAGCTCAATCAATACCCAGCAACGAATATAAAAGTGCTGTGATTGTAGGTTTAGGAAGCCATGCGAAGTTAGGATTGCATATTCAAAATAAAAGAATTTTGGCAGGCATTATTATGCTTCGACTTGCAATGTAAGTTTGTTTGTTTGTTTGTTTGTTTTTTTTTTTATTATTATTTTTTATATCCATCTTTATCTATATTGAGTTTTGCTTAACTCAAATAATTTCTCATTTTATTTTCTTATGGTTAGGTGGGATAACGTAAGGGCTTTGTGCAGTGGGTTAGTGATTGGGAGGCAGAATTGTGCCATCGAATATGAGAATTTCTAAATATCAATAGGAGCGAGGTTCATGAAACCACCACGTCACAGTTGCATCGCCAAGTTAACGACAATCAATCGAACAACCAAGCAATCATCGACATCCAACAAAAAATGATGAACAAGTTATTACTTGTATTAATAATTCTCATATTTATCATGTGGGTGTCTCGTTGAAGTACTTTTTGACAGATGGATTTGACAATGTATTTTTGCTTTTGGTTGTGTAGAATTGGGTTATGCTTGCCTGTAATGCTCCTATGCCGACCTCTCCTCTTCAATTGAAATGCTCCCTTTTTAATGCCAGCCATCCTCTCATTTAGTGGGCTTAGTAGATTAGTATAAAATGGGGTATAACGTTTGTGGAAGGTTAAATTATATATGGATGCGGTTTAGAAATGAAGTGGAAGATGATGGATATTATTCTACTATAATAAAATGAGAGAGTGGAGTTAGAAAATGAGAATATGGCAACATTTTTAGGCTGATCTAAACTGTTATTGTCTGAAGGCCAAACAATGCAAGAGTGGCAAAATCATGTTGGCAAAATTTCACATAACACATCTGTTAATCCATTTTTTAACCGGGTCATTCGATGGCCAATAAATTGGTTTTAATTAAATTCTTTAATTCTAGCCAAAGATAAATTGGCTAGAATTGGATTAGTTTTCAAGGAATTTGAAACCAATCAGGAATGCATGTTCTAAGGAGTTTGTTGCCATCCAAACTCTTCACTCTTGGAGGATGATTATCAAGCCAAAGAAGGAGTCTTATTCGGATGAGAATAGATAGTAGTTGAAGATGATCCAACTTGTAGATGATGATCCAGCTTGAAGATGAAGATGATCCAACAACTAGTTCAGCCAATTAGGAGACTACTGCTTAGAAGTCTATAAATAAAGACCTGAAGACCAACAGATGACTCTCTCTCTCTCTTAACACACATCAACTCAACCGATGAATTAGAGAGTACTCTTCTCTTTTACCCTAACTTGGGGTATGGGGGATTCTTTTTGTCTTTGATGCTGCTCGGTCGCATGTGGCTCCGCATCGAAGGCTCCTTGATTTGAAGCACTTGTAGTTCGAGAGATATTTCTATGTTCTTTGATGCTGCTTGGTCGCACGAGACTCCGCATCGAAGGCACCTTGATTTGAAGTACTTGTGGTTCGAGAGTAAGTTCAAAGTTGTTCTTGGAGGAAAGTACTAGTTGTGATTCAAAGGGCTCGAGGGTAGTTCGAGCCGTACCGACGAATATTTTAATTGTGTGGTGGTTAGTATTAATAAAGTTTCCTATTATTTGTCTTCCCATCTCCACATTCTTATTCTCAATTTCTATTATATTTTATTTTTTTATGCTGAAGTTTGCTTATAAATTGTTAGGATTAAATTTACTTGGTCTGTCTCCCTAAAAAGTCCTCTTAATTGAGGCATTCGAACCCATCACTTGATTTTTATAATTTCGAGGGATTCGAACTACCTTACAGTGGTTCGAACTCCTAAAAATATTTTGATATTTGTTTCGAATTTCACCGATTCGATTCGAATTCCTAAAAACGAAAAAAGTGATCAACATTTTGGCACGCCTGGTGGAACAACCAAGTGTAATGGCTCCTAACACTAGAAGCAAACATGCTAATAATGAACTTGCAGGAGAGGCTGGTCTTGAGCATAGTAACTATAAAACAGACCGCTCTATTAGAGATAAAAATTTTCTGATGAAAGAAAAAGCTTTAGCTCAAAAAACAAATGCATTGTTTCAGAAAACAGATGCGTTGATTCAGGATAGTATCCAACAAACAAATGCGATACTACTGCAAACAAATGCTTTTTTACAACAAAGATTAGATAAATATGAGCAAAGTACGGAGCCGACAAAGAATATACGGCCCTTGTTCGAAACTTTCTCGAACAACATAGATAATCAAAATAGGATTGACCTAGAAAGGGCTATCGAAAGACACAGGACTATGATCCTAGATAGATTACCCTCGAGGGGTAAAGGAACTTCTAGAGGATCATCAAAACCCATTAGGCCATCACTAGAAAATTTTTCTAGCAATATAGAAAGTCAAATAAAAATATCGAATGATGGTTTTCAAAGGGAAAACCACATTAAGGAGACATTTGGGGGGTACCATGAAAAAGAAATATTTATAAGGCCTGCTGAAAAACAAACGGAAGTGCCTAAGTTAAACTCGGGGGGTACTATAGAGGTTCGAAGTGAAAATAGTGTTGTTCGAACCGAACAAATTGAGGGCCATAACAATGTTCATGGTTGTGATGACCAAAATAATGGTTATAAATATCAAAATGATGAAAAAAATAGCCAAAATTTATTTTTTGATGCAATAACTGTTGACCGAAAATGTGGTCAAAACCATAAAGTTGATGGCCAAAATTTGGTGGTTAACGAAATAGGGGATGGCCAAAAAGATGGCCATAATTCAATTTTACATTAGTGGAAGCATTTAGATGAACCACTCCATGTTGATTTTATTTTTAAAGAACCTCCGCCAATTCCTTTGGACCATCACAAAATTTTTGGTATTGTCAAAGAGAGTGTTAGGTTCTAACAAAACAAGAAAACCACTCATCTTACATGGGTAGTTTCATATCTAAATTGGATTTGTGGAGCTCATCAAAGTAACATCAAAATGGATGGGCTAATCAAAATTTTATTGTTGAAGAGTTTTTATCAAAGGTGATTAAGTTGATTCAATAGCTTGGCCAAAATAATTGACCTCGAAATGGCCAAGTAAATAGCCAAACAAATGGCTAAGAATTTTTTTTCACTTTACTGGTATCCTGACAGCTTGACCAGTTTTCTTAGGAAATTCATAATTAATTCTAGAAACATTATTTATGAATTCCGTTTGTTTCTATGGCTTCTTAACTTATTGAAGTTGAACTCCATAAAATTTCATGTCATTTGAAGATGGTTTGCATACCTCGAATTGTTTTTTTCTACAACCTAAAATGTGCTGAAAATTTCTGCTGCAGTATGTACCTTAACTTGAGGGGTCATTCGAACCTAACTAAACTTGTCCAAAATTCATGAACGTTTTTACACATGTTCCATTTCATGTCTAGTTGCAGTCTGTAAAATTTCATTGAAAAATAGTTTGTGGTTATTTTTTAAAAATTCAAATACTGCTAATAGGTCGGTTCTGTCTTGCGTTTTCCAGCAAAGATAGCTGAACTTTAAGGGTACTTCGAACCTAGTTAGAGTGGCTCAAAATTTATGAAATTTTATGGACAAATTCATTTACATGTGTATTTCCATCATAAAAAATTTCAAAGCAAAATTATTTTTGGATATTTTTAGGAAAATTGGACACTGTTTAAAGGTTCTCTTGTCATGCATTTCTCAGCACCTAGAAAAAAAAAATCAAAAAAAAAATCATGAATTTATAAAGCCAATCATGGCTATTTTAATTTGATTTCATGATTAATGAAAGGGTTAAAAAATCATTCCAAAACCATGAGTTCATAAAGCCAATCCATGGCTAAGCTAAGATGAGTTCATGGTGGTATTTTGATGGTTCCATAAAAAAATCAAGAGCAAGGCCAAAAATTAAATAAATGGCCATTTGAATCAACTCTTTTAAAAATTAATTCTCAATTTTTTACAAGAGTTTGGGGGGTATGTTAATCCATTTTTTAACCGGGCCATTCGATGGCCAATAAATTGGTTTTAATTAAATTCTTTAATTCTAGCCAAAGATAAATTGGCTAGAATTGGATTAGTTTTCAAGGAGTTCGAAACCAATCAGGAATGCATGTTCTAAGGAGTTTGTTGCCATCCAAACTCTTCACTCTTGGAGGATGATTATCAAGCCAAAGAAGGAGTCTTATCCGAATGGGAATAGATAGTAGTTGAAGATGATCCAGCTTGTAGATGATGATCCAGCTTGAAGATGAAGATGATCCAACAACTAGTTCAGCCAATTAGGAGACTACTGCGTAGAAGTCTATAAATAAAGGCCTGAAGACCAACAGATGACTCTCTCTCTCTCTCTCAACACAAATCAACTCAACCGATGAATTAGAGAGCACCCATCTCTTTTACCCTAACTTGGGGTATGGGGGATTCCTTTTGTCTTTGATGTTGCTTGGTCGCATGTGGCTCCGCATCGAAGGCTCCTTGATTTAAAGCACTTGTAGTTTGAGAGGTATTTCTATGTTCTTTGATGCTGCTTGGTCGCATGAGACTCCGCATCGAAGGCACCTTGATTTGAAGTACTTGTGGTTCGAGAGTAAGTTCGAAATTGTTCTTGGAGGAAAGTACTAGTTGTGATTCAAAGGGCTCGAGGGTAGTTCGAGCTGTACCGACGAACATTTTAATTGTGTGGTGGTTAGTATTAATAAAATTTCATATTATTTTTCTTCCCATCTCCACATTCTTCTTTTTCTTCTTCTCCATTTCTTTTTTTTCTTTTTTTATGCTGAAGTTTGCTTATAAATTGTTAGGATTAAATTTACTTGGCCTGTATCCCTAAAAAGTCCTCTTAATTGAGACATTCGAACCCATCACTTGATTTTTATAATTTCGAGAGATTCGAACTACCTTACAGTGGTTCGAACTCCTAAAAATATTTTGATATTTGATTCGAACCTAACTGATTCGATTCGAATTCCTAAAAGCGAAAAAAGTAATCAACAACATCAGAATAAAATGTATGGCTGATGAATAGTAAATTATAGTCACAAGCAAAGGTTCTCCAAACATTTGATTTGATAAACCCTTTTAAACAAAATACAATCCCAGGAGCATCTCATTCTGTGCACCATAAAAAACTTATCGAAAACTGAAATGTGCAGCAAGAACGTAGTGACGGATGTAAACCTTTACAAATAGAAGATACTCCATTTGGTAACACAGTAGGAGCTAAACTACAAAGAACTTCTTAGCTTCATTGGACACTTCCATAAGCCATTTAAAACCAGTTGCTTCACTTCTCTCGAAAGAAACCAGGCATTGTTTAGTCACTGTAATGATTTTACCCATATTACCGATAATATGGGTGAGATTTATCGGTAATGTAGTGTCACTGGATTTTGGAAAAGTGAGATGAATTTAGTCCAAATCCTTGCGTGTTTTAGCTGATGTATATAATTAAAGCTCCAGGCAGACTATCAAACGTTTGTTCAAGGCACAAATTCACATAAGAAATGTAGTCCATAAATTAAAATTCATCAATAACTAGATCACTGAATCTGATATGTCTACATCACAGCCATTGGTTCCCAAAAATAACAATGAAAAAAAAAATAATAACATTGTCTTCTCTATCCATCCCTAAAATAACAAAGCCACAAGCGATTCCCTCATCTTAACCATACAGAGTTCCCACATGTCTAGCTAGAGATCTTTCAATATAATTAAATAGATTGCAAGGTCTTGCTTCTCCTGCTACTCTATAGCATTCCATATCTTTCCATGTAATAAATCTTTGATTACGCAACCAGAGTGCTTGCAGTGGTTGACTCACTGCATATTCGAATGAAAATAGTTAGTAATAACGTTGAAGAACAGAATAGTCAATAGCATTCCATATCTTTCCATCAAATGCCTTTTTACCTCATAGATGTTTTCTTTTTTCCTTTTTGGTACTGTTGGATCAACTTAGAATGAGAAAAAAAAAAGCATTCTATAGTCCTATTATGTATTGCATTCATCATATATATATATATATATATATATATATATATATATATATATATATGTCCTATTGTGTACTGCATTCATCAAATATTGATGTGTATTCCATGAGTGCACTTTGTTAATTAGGTGTTTTCTACCTTTTTATTGTGATTGTTGTGGTGTGTATAAACCAGAGGCTGGTTATTGGAAAATGTGCATCTTTCCTGTGTAGTTTATAAATGCATCTATGAATGAAGTTTCCTTAGTTAAAATTCTATCATGACATGCTACACTAGATCAAGCTTAAGATTTATTATTACTTTATTTTAATTGAAGCTGTCCATAACTGCTCAATTTGAATATACTTCCGAGGGCAAACTGTTGAATCATGGTATGTATGGAACTATGGACCTAACAAACTTAAAGAGGGTGAGGAATTTTAGGTGAAAAAAATTCCAAATATCCAAACTTAATATATCTAAAGCCTGAAAAAAATTTCAAATTAACCATTCTGTGTGTTTTTTCATATGTATGGTTGTATACATTATATATCTAAAGCCTATCCACAAGAATTTTTAAATTTGAAAAAATTCCAAATATCCAAACTTAGAGAGGGTGAGGAATTTTAGGGCTTCTTGAATGTCTACACATCGCAAACTTCAATCCTATGGAAAATATCCAAAAACTGTTGTATTTCAATCCTTTTGAAGGTAAACTATTGAATCATGGTATGGGCCAGACAAGCCTAAAGAAGGTCTAGAATACTAGGGTTTTTTAATGCCAATTTTGTGTTCCCTCGGTTGTGATTCTATCAATAATCAAAACTATGCTTTCAGCCACTTGGCATTTTCATTATCATTTGGATTCAGGGCTCTTAACTCCTCATCAACAAGGTAAAAAGGCATTTGATGGCTTTTATTCTCATTCTACAGTGGTAAAAAGGCATCGGCGATTTTACCAAAAAGGAAAAAAAGAAAGCATCTACGAGGAACCGTGCCGTGTTAATTGTTTTTAAATGTAGGCCGTCTGATTTCATCCAACGGTTCACATTTGTAACCGTGTGACTCCTCATGCACGGTCGGCCTGACCTCAGACTTCCTGTATATGTATATGTATATGTATATACATATAGATATATACATATAAGATATATACTTACCAGTATATACTGTAGAACAACCAGGAAGTTCAACATGAAGTATTAATCTAAATCATAATTATACATATTCCCCAACACACTCACAAATGAATGAACCTTCTATTCTAATGATAAACAAATATTTTAAAGTAGAAAAAGAATTTTTAGACAATGATTTTAATTCTATAGAAAATACAAATAAAAGAATGCAATACTATAAAGTCGTTTCTACTAAGTTTGAACAAGACTATATGAAAAAACTTTATTATGCTTATTGTGAATATCATCAAATAAATATTAAGTTTTTTACTTGGTTAGAAATATTCAAACAACCAGATTATAGCTTAAACAAAAAAGGGGGTAAGGAGATACACGGAGCAACAAAATATGTTAAAACTTGGCATACACAAGAACATGGACCAGTTAGCTCAGTACATCCGCCATTAGAAAATATCCAAATTAAAGTAGGAAATAGAGATGTAGTCGCAACACCCTTTAAAATAGCAGATAAAATATCAGAATCACAAGTAACATTAAAAGAAGTAAAAAAATATTATGGAACAAAATAATTATACAAATCAATGCTTAAAAACACTAGGAAATCAGTTAAATAGTATAGAGAAAAATCAAGACAATACTACAAATAGTATTCCAGAATTAAATAAGAACCCTAAAAAAGATACTCAAAATAAACCTTCTGTATGCTTACTCAAACCATTTGATGAAAAGAAATATGAAATTAATTTAGGAAAAAGAACTGATGAATTATTAGATGAAATAACCAAAAGAATTTCTAATATAAACATAGGTACCTCTAAAAATAAGACAATAGCCCCTATTACAAGAGAAATAAATAATAAGATTATGGAAAATTCAGAAATTAATGCAACTATTATGAAAGGACCTACCAATAGAAATTATTATTCTAGACCCACACCAATAGATGTACAATTTGAAGAAAGACCATATTACACTCAGAGTAAATATGATGGAGGATCTATTTATGAATGGAATATAGATGGTGTGTCAGAATATCAAATTATTAATCTTTGTGCTGAAATAATAATGGTATCCATTGCTTATATGAAACAAAATAAGGTATCCCAGCAATCGGCTTTAAATATGATTACTTTAGGATTTACCGGACAACTTAAAGGATGGTGGGATCATTATTTATCTTAAATAGATAAAGAATTAATCAGAAATTCAATTAAAATAGATAGCACGACAAATCAAGAAACTAGAGATAAATTAGGACAAACTATTCCAGACAGTATAAATACCTTGATATATACCATACTTCGTCATTTTACAGGAGACCCTAATACAGTCATAGATAGAGCAGGAGAAATACTAAATCATCTTAGATGTAATAAATTAGAAGACTTTAGATGGTATAAAGATACTTTCTCAAGTAAAGTATTGCTTAGATCAGATTGTAATATAGATTATTGGAAAGAAAGATTTATTTCAGGATTACAAAAGTTATTTGGAGAGAAAGTTAAACAAAAGCTTAGAGATTTACATGGAGGAGTAATAAATTATAACATGCTTGCTTATGGTGATATTATTTCTTATATTAATTCTAAAGGATTAGCTTTATGTACAGATTTAAGACTAAAAGCTCAAATGAAGAAAGAACAAATGTTAAGCAAGAAAGAGTTAGGTAAATTTTGTGAACAATTTGGTTATAGTTCAATAAGAGCTCCGTCCTCTATAAAAAAGACCCAAAGAAAACAAAATAGAAAAACCCCTTATAAAAGAAAAT
>JAESVK010000890.1:458921-558825 GCA_017140935.1 Hamamelis virginiana | reverse complement strand
CTTTGTTTTGGAAATCTGATTTGAAATGGTTTGATTTATATTTGGATCATAGCAGATTTTATATCAAAAAATAAATAAGTAAAACAGAGTGTTCTGTCTGTACACTTTCGGCACTATTAGAAGCATTTTTGGGCTAAACTTTCTTCACAAAAGTTGTATTTATTTGAATTATATTTTCAACGAATCCAACCTTACCTCATTTGGAATTTTGTACAAATAGTTATGCCCATTTTACCGAAAACTATTTTTCAGTGGAAATATTCTCACCCAAACCCAATAGGTTACTGAAATTGACGATTTTGGCCTTGAAAGTGTTGGATTTGGATTTTGGCTATTAAAGATGAATTGTAGATCTTCGAGTCATCTTTTCAGAACACTAAAGTTCATTAATTTTCGATAACTGAGCTAGGATATATGGTTTAAATAGCAAAACTGTTTTGGAAGGGCCTAATTTTCAACCGAAACTTTAAACGCACATATCTTTTTCATCTGATGTCCGTTTTGAACGATCTTTATATGCTCAAAAAGCTTATGAATCCTAGTTTTTTATTTTAATAGACTTGGAGTAAAAACTTGTTTTAGTAAGAGAAATATTTTGATAAATACCAAATTTACCCCTTTTGGTTTATTCTTTGGTTTTCTAAAGTTTGCTTCCTAAAGCCACTTGACTTTCAGCCATGGGATTTGGCATGCAATGCCAAATCATTCTTAGTAATATGTTTTGAAAATCATTAAACCTTTGGGTTGTTATTTTTGGGGCTTTTGGGCTCTTAAGCTCGTAAATGCTTAGTTTTGAAGGTTGTTTTGCTTTTGAGGATTTAGGACCTCTTTGTACTTTGTTTTGATTGTTTCTTTCGCATTGTTTGCTTGTTATTTTCAGTTCAAAAGGTCCCTTGGAGGACCACTTGCATTGGTGCATAAGCATTGCATTGGGGAGGCTCGAGGAGCCGCAAAGGGTTGGAAATATCGTTGCATTAAGGTAGGGATATTTATATTCTTACTTATATTGATGATAAATTTGTTTTGAACTTTTTCCAGTGTTAATGATTATGAAAACCCTTTATAAACCTTTGATGCATAATTCCTCATTTATATGAAATGATTTATAGTGAAACCTACTATTTGTCAAATATTTTATGATTGTGAAACCTGATGCATGGAATATATATTTTGTTAAACCTGTGGTGGTGAATTGTTCATGAAATGTGCTTCATTTGATCTAAACGTTCTTTTGAACAAAGATAAAACTGTTGATTTAGATATGTGATCCTGATGAGAACACTTGTAACGATATGCTTTATATGTGCTTGGATTACTTCGATATAATGTTAATGCGATGATTTATGAGATATTTCAGACCATGGTCTAGGGTGGAGCCAATGGCATGACCCTACTGGCCCGCTAGAGCCCGGTGGATTGACACAATCTTGCAAGTATCTAAAGCACTTCTAAAGCATTAAAGTTTCGATATACTGAATTAAAAATTATGAAAACCACCCACCATTCTTGAGATGATGATTTTACCATAAAATGTTGAAATATTTTATTTAATATTCCTTACATCAATATTATCACTGTTAGTTAAGAATGATATTCCTACTGAGCACGTTGACGCTCACCCCTGCTTTATTGCAGTATATTTCAGGTTGACTCGGGGTACATGTTTGGTTTGCATATTTCGCTGCTTTGGAAATGGTGGATAACTGCATAGTTATTTCCTACTTTGGTCTTACATATTTCATGAGAAATTTATTAAGTTATATTCAGTTATTTAAAATACTTTTGATCTATGATATAGCCTATTTGCCAGGGATGTTGGCAATATATTCGATTTCCTATTTGTATTATATTTGGCGAATTGGGACATAATGTATGGACATGTCATTTCATTTTGTAATATATATATTCATTTTTTTTTATCTCATGCGGAAATACGAATGAGCAGGACAGGTTGTACCCCTATCTTGACACGTGTCTACCTATCCGGAAGGGTCGGTACGGATGTTAGTTTGGGATGTTACAATATATATCTATGAACCCTTCGTGATATAGGTAATCCTTCACCAAATAATGTCATGATTAAGTTAATCAGGTATGGATTCATGTCAAAGCTTAACTAAATCTTGTGTTACTGATTCACCAAAATATAATCTCAATTAGGTAAACCCTTGAAAACTATTTTCTTGATTTCCTATTGCTTTGGCCAAAGACTTCATTGAGATAGTATTTGTGAATTTAACATTGACATTCTCCCTTTCTTATTAAGGGTGGTGATTCCTTATGTGCACATTCACCTATCTTCATACATAACTTACTAGAGCCAATGAGTATCGATTACAACCTTATGGTTTAGGGTGTACGAGATACTATCAAATTCTAATAACTTATGTATAAGATATCTAGTGGTGTCTCAGGTCTTAGAATTATAAGTGTGACTATACACATGAGCAACTTTTGATATATAAATAGAATTCCATAAACTGTACTCATATTGGTCACGTTCAGTGTACTTGTTCTCTAACAAGCACCCATAGGTTTATTATAGTGTCTTTACACAGATGGCTTGAGACTTACCATCCTCTCATTGGAGCTAGTATTAACCTGTGCTAATCTTAACGGTTTATAATCGCCCAAATATATAAACCTATGATTAGGAACTAGTTTAGGATAGATGTTATTGAAAGTTGTAAGTCTCTCTCTATCTCAACACTTGAGATACAACTTTCTATCATGCTATCCAAAGAATTTATCATAAACAGTAATTAAACACAAGTTTACATGATAAAATAAGCTATTTCATAAATGAATAAAATTTCATAAATGAATATAATGAAATATAATGTTCCCTAAATACAACCTAACAATTGGTTTTAGGGCATACATCTAATAATCTCCCACTTGCACTAAACCCAATTAGTGATGTATCTCATACCCATATTTTCAAGATGTCGATCCAAGTTCTTCTGGGTAAGAGCCTTGGTCAGTGGGTCTGCGGTGTTATCCTCAGATGCTACTCTTTGCATACTGATATCTCTTCGATCAATGATTTCTCGAATCATGTGGAAGCGCCTTCCAATGTGCTTAGACTTCTGATGAGACCTTGGTTCCTTAGCCCGAGCAATGACCCTATTTTTGTCACAATACAAAGGTATAGGTGACTCAATCGCTGGAACCACTTCGAATTCTGTAATGAACTTCTTGATCCAAACAGCTTCCTTGGCAGCTTCCGAGGCGACTACATACTCAGCTTCTATAGTGGAATCCGCTGTAATGGACTTCTTGCAGCTCTTCCAGCTAAACACTCCACCATTTAAGGTGAACAAATATCCAGAAGTAAATTTTCTATCATCAATATATGATTGAAAATCAGAATCTATATAACCATCAACTTTGAGCTCATCTCCTCCATAGACAAGAAACAAATCCTTAGTCCTTCTTAAGTACTTAAGGATGCCCTTGACTGCCACCCAGTGTGACTCACCTAGGTTAGACTGATATCTGCAGACAATGCTTACAGCATGACTAATGTCAGGTCTAGTATATAACATAGAATACATGAGATTCCCTACAGCCGATGCATAAGGGATCCTATTCATCTGCTCTCTTTCTTGATCTATCTTGGGAGACATATCCTTGAAAAGATGAATTACATGTCTAAAGGATAGCATACCCCTTTTGGAATTCTCCATACTGAACCTCTTTAGTATTTTATCTATGTACATGGATTGTGAGAGAGCAATCAACCTCTTAGATCTATCTCTATAGATCTTTATACCCAGTATGTAGGTTACTTCTCCCAAATTCTTTACGGAGAAGTTGCTAGAGAGTCAAAGTTTTACGAATGATAACATTCCTATAACATTCCCAACGATTAGGATATCGTCCACATATAGGACCAGAAAAGTGACTGCACTCCCACTAACCTTCTTGTACACACATGGTTCATCCATATTCTGAACAAAGCCAAACGATTTGATTGCTTCATTAAATTGGATGTTCTAACTTCGAAAAGCTTGTTTCAGTCCATAAATGGACCGCTGTAGCTTGCACACTTTGTGGTCCTCACCACTGGATGTAAAGCCCTTAGGTTGCTCCATATAGAGGTCTTCCTCAATGTTTCCATTAAAAAAGCAGTCTTTACTTCCATTTACCATATTTCATAGTCATAGTGTGCGGCTATAGCAAACAAGATGCGAATGGATTTTAGCATAGCTACTGGCGAAAAGGTTTCCTCAAAATCAACTCCTTGTTTCTGATTATAACCTTTTGCCACTAGCCTAGCTTTGTAGGTCTCTACCTTTCCATCCGCGCCTATCTTCCTTTTGTAAATCCATTTGCAGCCTATAGGTATAATACCTTCAGGTGGATTTGCTAAAGTCCAGACTTGGTTGGAGTACATTGAATCCATTTCAGATTTCATGACCTCTTGCTATCTTCTCGAGTCGATGTCCAACATCGCTCTTTCGTATGTAGTAGGATCATCTGGATGTTCCTTGTCGCCAAGAAACAGCTCATCTCTCATCTCATGAAGATATCCATATCTCACTGGAGGAGCAGATATTCTATTAGATCTACGAAGTGGTGGTGTAATAGTAGGTTTTTCCTCAACAGGGGCAGGAGTGGTATCAGTATTGATTTGTGTACTCTCGGATATCTACTCGAGATCTATCACTTGCCCTTTGCCTCCTTGTTGAATGAATTCACTTTCGAGAAAGACAGCAAACTTACTAACGAAAACTTTCTCTTCACTAGTGTGATAGAAGTAGTATCTCAAAGACTCTTTTGGGTACCCCACAAACCTACACTTGTTTGACCTAACTTCCAATTTGGTTGCATTTTAGTTCTTAACGTATGTAACACAACCCCAAACCCTTAGATGCTTTAGGCTTGGTTCCTTCTCATGCCATATCTCATACGATGTCTTAGGGACAGATTTGGAAGGAACCTATTCAATAAGTAAGCAGCTATTTCTAATGCATATCCCCAAAAAGATATTGACATATCAGTGTAACTCTTACCATGTCCATCAAAGTACGATTTCTCCTTTCAGATATGCCATTAAGCTGAGGTGTACCAGAAGGAGTCCACTGTAATAATATGTCAGCCTCTATGAGATGATCTAAGAACTCAGTGGTTAAGTATTCTCCTCCTCGATCTGATCGAAGAGCTTTAATACTTTTGTCAGTTTGTTTCTCTACTTCAGCTCTGAATTCTTTGAACTTTTCAAAAGATTCAGACTTGTGTTTCATAAGATACACAGTCCCTAACCGTGAATGATCATCGGTAAAGGTAATGAAGTAGGTGAAACCACCTCTGGCAACCTTATTCAAAGGTCCACATACATCTGAATGTATAAGTCCTAGTATGTCAGCTGCCCTCTCACTGTGACCAGTAAAGGGGCAATTTGGTCATTTTACCCATGAGATAAGGTTCACAAGTAGGTAAGGGTACAAGCACATATGAGCCCAGTTGCCCATCCTTACCTAACTTGTTGATCATTTCCTCACTAATATGACCTAATCTCAAATGCCAAACATAGGTAGAGTCTTTTTCATCTCGAGGTCTTTTATGCTTTTCAGCATTATGTTTATGCTCTAAACAGTTCACACTACCATCCATGTTCAAGAAATACATACCATTTAAATAAATGCCAGAACTAACAGATTTATTCCCAATAGAAATAGTTCAACCATTCCTATCAAAAACATATCCATAGCTAGAACGAATTAAGGATGAAACCGAAATAATGTTCCTCACTATTCCTGGCATAAACAAACAGTCCTCTAATTTCAAAACATGCCTAGATGGTAACATTAAGTCAAAATTGTTCCTTTCTTCTCCTTAGATGCCCCATTTTGGCAAACCATTAGGGCATGGGGCATTGACCACGTAGTCTATTTTATCAGCGGCTAAGACATTCAGGTTTCTCAAACCAGTCTTGGAAGTTTTGGACTAGTTAAATGATTGTCATTTATTATCTAGAGAACGGGTTTAGAGGAGCCATCTACAACAAAAAATAAGAAATATAAATTTCATATTACTAAACCATAAAAACTTTTTGGTCTTTAAGTTTTATGGTACCTCCCATTATTTTATTCAAATCTCATACACCCTTTAATGAGACTCGGGAATTTCAACATTGAATTTCCCTAGGGAGAATTGGGGTCCCATCAAGAATTAGTAGTCCTCAGATAATAGTTTCTTAGATGCTAACCTTTAATGAGTGGATAACTCTTTATCCTAATGCTTCTCAAAGCAAGTTCCAATCGTTCTTTAGCCTGTAAAATATAGTACCCTCACATAATAGTTTCTTGGATAATATATTTTAGCTAAGTCATTACCCACCATTCACACAAGTATGGTCAACGTCCTGATGCACGCCTCACATAATAGTTTTTTGGGATGCACCAGCTTCTCACCTCATGATATCCTATATGCGATAAGATAAGATGAACCCTCAGGATAAACATGTTCCCACATATCTGTGACCAAACACACCCATCAAAAGAATCCCCTTACTTTATAATGGTGGGAGGCTAGGACAAGGCTCATGCCTCTTCTTTACAACTTAATTTTGAAATAAAGGGGTTTTGAAAAAGGTCTCATTTCATAAACATACATCACATGCATAACATATATATATATATATATATATATATATATATATATATAAAGATTTAGACCAAATTTTTTTATTAGTTTTCCCATTTGAAAGAAAGTGAGTAAGGAGGATTCGTAACAAAAGGAATACAATAAAACTTTTATTAGAAATTGAATCCTCGCTCACAATATATACAAGAATCGAACGCAAGCATCGGATCATGAATATAACACAAGAATAATATTTAAACGATTTAAACATACTTACTTGATTGCCTTTTTGTTGAAACCTCGAATCGCATCCGAGCTCCAAAAGCATAAAGCCTCCAACGGTATCCACACGAACTCAAGACTCTTCGAAGTCCTTGCACTTGATCAACCATTGATGCAAAGCAAGAATGAGAGGGAGAAGAGGCAAGTCACGGCCTTGTGAGCATCCCTAAGTCACGGCCACACTAGGTGGTCATGTGATGATAGCCTCCTCTTCTAATTTTTAGGGTTGAGTGGACTTAGTGCTAGCATGCACTCATTCGTTTGTATTTATAGTAAATACTAAGGTTTCTAATTTGCAACTTGATCCTCCCTAATTAACTATTAATTAAAGAGACCACATAAGTTACATTAATTAGAAACTTACCCCTCTCTAAAATTAAAGAGCTCTCTTGTGTCCTATTGTGTGTAACCCTTTGGGTTCATCCCAACTTAGTGGTGGACCGGGACATCTCATGTTCCCTAAAATAGAAAATTTCTATTTATGGTTCAATTGGAACAAATTCCAATTTTGCCCTCGTTTTTCAGTTGCATCGTACTGCCGCATAAATAATGGATTCGTTGGGCTGGATGAGCAACCTTCTATGGAAAGGAATAGTGAAAAGCCATGTCACTTGGAACGGAACTGGTTGCTTACTTACTTTTAGTAAAACCACTTTGGTAAGCAAAATTTGATTATATAGGCATGGTTGCTTACAAGACAAAAGCTAGCTTCTAGATGAGCTTCGCCTGAACATAAAGAAGAAGTTGTATTTCCACCTATTGTATCTTCTATTGGTCTTCCCCCAAGATTATCTGCAATTGCATTTCCACCGAGGATAAGAGTCTATTATATTGTTTTCCCACCTACTGTATCTTCTATTGGTCTTCCACCAAGATTGTCTTCTATTGGTCTTCCACCAAGATTGTCTTATATTGGTTTACGATCGAGAGTCTCTGTATTTTCTATTGGTTTTCCTACGAGTGTATCTTCTATTAGTTTTCTTATGAGTGTATCTTCTAGATTGTATTTTGGTATTTCTAAGAGTTCGAATGATATTGAGAAATATAATGATCTAAATTCTACTGTGATTGATAAGAAACGAACCAGTAAGAAACGAACTATTAAGAGAGGAACAATGAATGAGAAAGAGAAGAATGATAAGAATCGAACTAGTAATAAACGAACTATTAAGAAAGGAACTATGAATGAGAAAGGAACTATGAATAAGAAAGAGAAGAATGATAAGAAACAAACTATTTCTTTGGAGATTAAGAAAGAAATTCTGAATTTGTTCTGGACTAATTTCTACAAAAAGATTGATGATTCTATCTCTAGTAAGAAAAAGTCTAATGTTGATCTCTATCACAATTAAGTTATAACGTTGTTGGAGAACTCGAAACCTAACTGTGAATCTTTTAGCCATTAAGAGTTGTTAAATTTACAGAAAAAAAAATAGAGGATCTTACTATGGAGTTTGATGAGAATAGCGTGTGTAAACATAGTCCTAACATGATAAAACTTTTAATTAGTAAAGATAAGATTGTTGTTAAGGAATATTTAAAGCAGAAGAAGTGTGGCCTATCCGAAGAGGATTTAACTTGTATTACTGTTTTAGGTCAATATACCCTTAAATGTGTAATTATTCATGTCCTAGGTTATATGTTCAACTGTATACAGGATTTACCCTTTGTTAAGGTCTCTACTTTGATCGACCAGATTGATTTTCATGTAAGAGTTCAAGCTTTTCATATTGAAATGAATAAAGCAGGGATTAAGTACGATAATGAAAATTACAAGAAGAATTACAAGAAAGCTACAAGCAAAGTTACTAGGAAAGAGTATGTTATCGGTCTCGGCTTGGTAGAGTTCTTGGTTGAAAGGGAATTGATTAGTTTGAAAATAGAACAAAGCCATACGACTGCTATACCTATTTCTAAGAAGAAGGGTTATATATTAAATTGTTATGCTATGTGCAATTTTGACTTACGTCTCATTCCGATTAACTAAATCTTCCTATGGTTTGCGAGCCTATACCTTGGAAATCTAAGGTAGATGTACCTTTAACGTTAGCTGATATTGAAGGGGGTTACTTAAGCGGACGCACGGGAGAAATCTACAATAGGTTTCGTCTATTAACTTCTCGTAACTATAACCATTTCTATATCAAGTTGCATAAAGCAAACGCTCTGTGCGAAATATTAAATAAACTTCAGTCTCAAGCCTTTGAGATAAACCAAAAGGTATTGTCGTTCATTTTGTGCAATTGTGATACCTTAGAAGTGGTGGGTCTTCTTACGAATCGAAGTCTAACGAAGGTGAATCTACAAGACGCATATGACGAATTGAGGTTCTGTTACTTCAATGCTAAAGGTATGAAGGATGTGTGTAGCTGTAACGTTTTGTTACAGGAATTAGTTAAGCGTGTGCATCAAGCTAGGTATAAAGAATTCATATTCATTCTTGCGAGGACCTATGAGGGTTATATATTTTATCTTCCAGCGTTCATGGACTTCCGTGGTCGAATCTACCTCGCGGGTGTATTGCATTTTCTCGAGCATGATTTGGATAAAAGTTTGATTGTATTTTCTAAAACAGAAGAACTAGAACTCCCTAATAGGGAAAGTAAGTTGCTTAGACTGCACTTAGTAAGTGCAGCAGCGTTTAAGTTTGGTAAATTTGAATCGTTAAATCTGGCTAAACATTGGTATATGTCTAACCTTACTGAAATAAAGGAGGATGAAAGTTTGATTTACTTAGCAGAGCACGCTAGTGATCCATTTCAGTTCCTATCAAAGGTTCTGTCAAACGAATGCGTTTGTTATGGGGAAAGAATTCGTGGTCTAAATAGGTTCCAGTGACTTAAGATGCATCTGCTAGTGCCTATCAAATCATGAGTTACGTTTTGAAAAATTGGTATTCGAATGAATCTTCTCCCGTCTCTCATCGTAATCCCCTAACGGCCTTCAAGCACCCTCAAAAGACCCTATCGATCAACAAGGAAAAGACAAAGGCATCAGAGTTGCATTAGCTACTAATAATACAATAATACATAGAAGAGGACGTTACTCTCGTTCGCCGGGGTGCAGATCACTTCGTTGGCTCAGAGAAGAAAATGATTAATTATTACTAGCAATTCTGTGTTGGAGAATGAAGCTGCCATAGAAAGGAGCTTTAACCACCTTCAATCACTATAAGAGGAAAGACCCTGGAAATGCCCTACGGATGAAGAGGGTAAGACAGAGTAGTGGATGCCAAAGAGGTGTATTAGTGGCTTGATAAAGCCCTTCAACGACTAACTACTTATTTGTACTAAAACGAGTTCCTTAGTACGGGATTAAGGGATTAGACCTTTAGCCGCTACTGACTCAACTAGTTGAAAGGACTCTTTCATTAGGGACTGGTTGGAACCCTTCGACACTTAGTTTTTGCCGGAGCTACCAACTCGGGACTTGGTCTAGCCATAGTTGCTTGTCCTAACCCTTCGAACTGAAACAGACTCAACCGGAGATACAAACTACTTACTACTTGACAGGGCCCCTAACCTTCAGAACTGAAACTGCTCTTGCTCGGGGGCAGCGAACAACTCGGTTACTTGCTCTGGATCTGGAGCCTTTTAGTGCCCTCAATGACAATAACCAGAACCCGGTCTTACCTATGGAGCCTTAGGAGAAATAAGAAAAGGCCAAGGAAGAAGTAGTTGTATAAGTTACGTGCTCCGGCCCTTCAGCAGCAAACGAATAAAAATGATGCAATACTTACGCTGGATATTGGCCTTCAACAGATACCCACTCCGAACTTGCTCGAAACCTTCGAACTGAAGCAACCACCCAATCCAACTGATTGGCTGGACCCCCTCTTTAATAAACAGAATTGGCATTTCGGTATGACGAGGGATATACGCATTATTCATATTTCGTACATTACGCATTTGGTTCAACTGATCATATTGAGGACATCCCACTTACGCCTTTCGAACGAAAGCAACAGATTGGCTTATACATTATAGCCATTCACGACATTCCAGCCATCCACGACCGAAAGCAAGGGACAGAAGTATTCATTCATGAATCATCATTGGCGATTGGGTCGACAACTAGTTTATTGGGGGATTGGTTACAGACCTCATCGCACATAAGAAGCAACTGGGGTATTGACTTAGTGGTCAATTCAAGGAAACCTTTAGAACAGAAACAGATTCAGGGAGGCACCCATTCCAATCTGGTAAGGAGCAGCAACTGGACTATTAGTTCATTCAGATTTGGGGAAACAACCGACCGGGGAGATTAAACAGACACTGTGCTAGGCCTTGGCTACACAGATTCCGATTGGTCTGCCCTGACCTTATTCAGACAAGAGAAACAGAGGGTCCGAAGGAGAGAAAGAAGCCACTCACTTGACGATTTACGGATCACTTCATGGCTAGCAGAAGAAATGGATTATTATATGAATTACGGAAATTGCGCTTTCGGACGCAAATAACTAACCGCTTTCTTTATTACGCACTTCTTTCCCTCAATTGGAAGGTTTGGTTCAATGAGTGCAAAGACGCCTACAAGCAAAAGGCAAGACGTGATTTCTTACACGACCTATGCGCCTATGAAATGGCTTGAAGACACCTATTAGGATAACGAGAACCTGGGACCTAATCTTAAATCCTACTCCCTTTACTGATGGACAAATCTCTTTGGACAGAGAGCTCAAGTAATTAATACACCTACTTGCAGACCTTTTTTTGCTTCCATCCGTCTATGAAACTATCTCGCAGCCTCTTCCCCTTAACATAGTAAAGAGGGGCGAAAAGAAAGAGTGACCTTGCCGCTTGCTCTCATCCCTCACTCTAGCCTCTCCCGCGAGGCAGCTTTGTCTTTCTATCTATCTTTCATAAATGCATATTATGGGTATCATAAATGGCTTTGAGATTTTCCATAAAGAAAGAAATACATCAATCAATAAAGCAGATAACTAAAACATGTCTTAAAAAGCCTTAGCAAGCCTTCGGGAGGAACAAGGAAATAGAAAACTAGACTTCTCCATCGAAGAAAGGAGTAAATGGCTCTAAACTCTCAGGATAAGAGGATGTATTTAACACAGGACCAATACAAGAAGAAGAGGATAATACCTGTTCAGAAATGTCGCTAGAAAGGTCATTCAGTATGGCCTGGAGATCTTGTTGAGGACGGGATGGAGAAGAATCAGCTATAGTAGCAGAAGAAAAATGAGGAAAAAGGAATGCTAAAGGAAGGGGAAGAACCGTGTAGTTATGGAGTAAAGGAAGAGTTTAAAGAAGTCATAATGTGATAAGATAGTTAGACGGCTGATTTCAATTTTGAAAGCTTATTGGGAAAGCAAGAAAATAGAGCCGTGTATGGATAATTGATGATTTGCAGAATGTCCTACGTGATGATGATAAAAAGGAAGGCCAAACAATATCAAAGTCTGAGCATAAATCATGTAGAAAGATAATGAAAGAGCAATACTCAAGGGGAAACGACACGTGGAGGTAATTAAGTCTAC
Organism: Hamamelis virginiana; assembly: GCA_017140935.1. Taxonomy (NCBI): domain Eukaryota; kingdom Viridiplantae; phylum Streptophyta; class Magnoliopsida; order Saxifragales; family Hamamelidaceae; genus Hamamelis; species Hamamelis virginiana. The sequence continues at coordinate 546,458 of JAESVK010000890.1, read as the reverse complement.
CAAAGGCATTATATGAAATATGAACTTTTTTTATATTTCTCTTTTAGCCAATAAATGGTTAAAGAAAATATAAAAACAGTGGGCAAAATGTACACAACGAAATTAGCCATCCAATGGGGTTGCGACACGTGGCTAATTAAATTGATGATTAAATGAGATTAGGATGAAGAAGTAGAGATTTAGCTAAACTTGATAACAAAAGAGACGTGACAAGAGAAGTTAAATTCAAAAAGGATTAACACACATGGCAGAAAGTTGGTTGCCATATGCTAAATTCATGGAAAATGGTTAGTTATTCGTAGCTAAAAACAAGGGGGTGAGATGATAATACGTTGATAAGATTGTACAGTGGCTTCTATTGATGTTGCAAGCAGATATGGTCATGATTAGCAAGAAACAAGGATCGTGGGATCATGGGAAGAGCAGTTTACAACACAGCCAGGAAGTGAAAAGTTGGGCATGACAGTTATTTGGGTGGAAGTCTATAAAAGAAATGAATCCAGCAAAAGAAAGGACATCAACATCCCTTCCGACCAGAGCGCAATGCTGCCAATTTAGTTTTATGAGTTTTTAAACTTCTTTCAGTTCTTGTATTTACGATTCCTAGTTCATTTGAATTCCTGTATTTCAATTAGCTTAAGTTCAAGGTCTGAAATTATTCAAGTTTAAGCAGTTTTAATTCAAAGTTCATCCATGGTGATCCTTAACTCGAATGCTGTAAATTTATTCTTTGCTTTTAATGTCAATTTCATAATTAGTTCAAGTTAAATTGTCAAAGTGTTTGATTCAATTACTGTTAGTTCCAATTAGTTAGCAAGGTCTAAAGACATTCAAGAATCCATTTAAGGCCTACCCTCACCTAAAGCAATTTCCTGATCTTGACCACATAGTGACTGACTTGGCATCAAGGACTCCAAACCTTGATTTTGGCCAAGAGGTGCTGAGGGTCGTGTTCTGAGGAACCTCAATTGGACTTTAGGAAGTCCTGGCACGCCCGCGCATCCCGCCAACCATGTGCCTTAGGTTTTAGACGTGAACAGTAGGTTTTTCAAATTTTGTCCTGCATTAAACTCCAGACAGGTCACCTTGCTTAAGGTGCACCTTATAAAAGCATGAATGTGTTAAAATACACACACATAATAGCATGATTGTGTTAAAATTCTAAGACAATTTTTAGGTTGAACAAATATTCTCTTATATTGTTAAATTATGAAGAAATATGAATCATTTGGGATACTTTTCTAGGGTAATTTGTAATTTGAAAAAAATAATAATATTTTAGTCTATTAAATTATAAATGTTTGAGCACTTAATATACTCTAAACATTTAAAAGAAAATACTTTATGTCCCAAACAAATTGGCCCAAAAAATACACTCTAATCACTTCAATTATATAAGTTCAACATGTATTTTTACCATACTTTATTATTAGGTCACACATAAAATTTTAGTTGTGGTGGAAAAAAATAAAAATAAAAACTCTAAGGACTTCAAATTTAAATTATCTTAAACTTTTAAATTTGAACAAATAATATTTTATACTATTAATTAGTAAAAGGTTTAATTCTTAATAGATTTATTTGGGATTTTTTTTAGGACAATTTTAAAACATAAAAGGAAAATTCTATATGTCATAAAAAAAAATACCCAAAAGTGTATCGCAAATGATATGACGGTTGATCAAATTTTGTTGTATTTTGAATGTGATATCAATAAAAAAATCTTTAATTGAAAGAAGAAATTTAGATAAAAACCTTAGGTTAAAAAGAATACTCTGGCGCCAAACATATGAAAGTAACATACGCATTGCTTTTGTGTGGCGGCTAGGTATATGCAATGTTTTAAAACTCGGATCGGCTTGGTCGGTTGAACCGGGACCTAAGTCCCTCTCCGGGTGGATTAACCCCTAAAACCCAATTAAGTAAAAAATCGGCTTATTATGTGAAAACCAGTTAACCCGCCGGTTGAACCGCGGGGTTTCCAGGTTTGGTAGTGGGTTACTACACCCTGTCTGGTTTTTTACAAAATAAAAATTGGGTCAAAATGATTAAAATAGCCCCCACTCCCTTAAAAAAATCTTAAAGAAAAGAGGGGTAAATGAGTAAATTAACCAACAAACACTCCCAAATTTGAATCTAGAAGCTACTAGAGTATGTACTAGGCACTTCTTTTGTTTTTTTAATAAAAAATATGGGCCAAATTTTTTTTTTTTTGGATAATTAAAAATTTATTGATCCAAAGAGGCTGCAAAGCCCAGAACAAAAACACCCAAAGGCTACAAAAACCTAGGGAAGAACCGGCAGCACTTCCCCATAACAGGGAGCAAAAGCAGCAGCCACATCTAAAAGAACAACAAAGAAACTAAAGGAAACAAAAACCGCCCCAAAACTGGGGACAAAAGCAAAAAACAAAAGAACCGTCCCTAAACAGGGGACAAAAGCAAACAAGAACAGATTACATACTGAGGATATTAGCAGAGATACCCCAGTTATCACACATCTCACGATTCCTAGGATTATCCTCCACATTTTTAAAGCTCATAATCCTACACTTAACATAAAAAATTATACAGTCAATAATGGAATTAGGGGGAGAATAAGAATAATCCTACTTGCCACTTTTTTTTTACAAATAAAAAACTAAAGAGAAGTATTAGGGCACTTTTCTTACAAATAAATCACAAACTTAAAGATTTTACTAATAAAAGAAAAAAAAAATCACAAACTAATACTTAAAGTGTTCTTCAAGTTATTCAAATTAAAAAATTATTTTAATAAATAAATAAATAAATAAATTATAATTAATATATTTATGATACCATAATGACATTACCATTCAACTTAATTAATCTCACGATTCAACCCGTTGACTCTTAACTATATTATGTTGCGGATCCATCAACTGATTTTAAAACATTGGGTATATGGAATTGAAAATGGGAAAACCTGATCAGCCCGTGCCGCTGACATCCCCACCCAAACTCATACCCAAAACTAAAGCCACCGATGTGTCTCATTTCTTGCAGTTTCACATGAGCGCGTGAATGCCACGGCTATGGTACGTTGATTGCAGGTGTGGGAGTTTGACGTCCGAACAACTTAAGAGAGAGAAGTGCGTGCGCCTCTTGGATCAAAATCAGTGGTGTTTACGGAGGAGTGTGAAGGGGATATAATGGATGGAGGAGCAACAGAAGCACAAAAGTACGTATGGGAAGGTGCAATTCCTCTACAGATTCATCTCCATGAATCCGAAGTCACAACTCTCCCTCCTCCTCCACCCGCTCTGGTAACTTACGCCACACCACTAACCCTTATTTTTCCCAATTTTACTCCATACGCCGCCTCATATATTCTAGGCGAACTCTCTCTCTCTCTCTCTCTCTACACACACACACACACACACACTTGATTCATGGATGTTAAAGAACCTCAAAACCCTAGAGCAATACCTGCTTTAGGCATAAAGTCTGGAAAATTCTTCTAATTCAAAACCATTGGAAAGTGGAAACTGAATCGTTTCTTTAAAATGAAAATTGTGAATCAGAACAAATAAAGGATGGATCCAGACTTTGAATTAAATAGGAGATATTAAATTGGATTTCTATTTTATTGTCATCATCATCATTGTTTGTTCAGTCTGTGATATGTGGACGGACGGGCATGAGTGTCAGAGCATGAGTTGTCAGACACGGCAGCTCCCTAGAATCTAGACAGGGATACGACTAGATACTGACTGTGTTTGTAAATTTCTGAGTATCGGAAAGAACCATAGAGTAAAATTGTGAATAAAATAATAGATATTTGTTAAGTTCCACAATATAAAGCCACAAGTGTTATGTCCACAGGTTTATTCATTGATAGGTGGATGTGTTCTACATTACATCTTACAGGTTTTAGTTTGTAAAAGTTTCATTCACGTGCTTTACTTGGTTCTATATTCTCCATGTTTATTGTATTTACAAAATTTTGGTATGACAGAATTATATTGAGAATCAGGGATAGTTATTAGGAGGGCAGTTGACTGTGTTTAGCTGAATATATTTTGGTCTTGTTGCCTTCTTTGTTAATTATTCATGACTTTTAAGTGTATCTAATAATCATAATGGGTGGGTATGGGTTGGTACATTTTAATAAATGGGTCCTAATTGGGCCACCCAACTAAACCCATTAATAATTGGGTTGGATATGGGTACCCAACTAAATTGACGAACTTTCTCTGTCAAACCTATCATCACTGTAACAAACCCCCTTCACCATTTTCTTTGCCTATCTTGATTATTATTATTATTATTTTTCATGTTCTTGACATTTTGTTTGGTTGCTGAGAAATTGTGGGAAAAGAAAATTAACTAATGCTTTGTTTGGTTGTTGAGGGAAAAAAAGGGAATACAATAATCTGCCGTAATGTATGTGATCGAATTGTAAGGGAATACAATCTCATGCCTATCATCTCTTTCTTTGCCCCCCTCTATTTCCCTTTCTCTTTCCCTCTCCTCTCTTGTCTCTTTCTCTCTCTAAAACTAATTAAAGCTTATATACATTAAAACCATGGTAGAAAGAGAAAGAGGGAAAGAAAATCTTTCTTTTTGAGAGAGAATCTGTGCTTATCATCTGTTTGTTCCATGCTGAGAAAATGAGACCCACATAAACTAGAGCAACAAACTCTCTCTCTCCTCTCTCTCTCTCTCTATATATATATATATATATATATGCTCATCTTGCCACTTGGATAAATTAAAACTTAAAAGGTGATGAAGTCTACTCTGTTGGAATTCTTTATTTGGTTAGAGGTTATATATATGTGTGTGTGTGTGCATACAGTCATTGTATTATAAGGTGTGCCTTACGCAAAGTTGCGTAAGGTGACTTCAATAGAACTAAATGCTGAATTGATTTTGAAAAACTGATTGTTGGATTAGATGAACTACTTATGAATTTCACGTTCACAAAAAATCATAGTGATCCAACAGTCAGTTTTTGAAAAATGCCATAGTGAAATTTTTTGACTTTTTTGTTCTTTAAAATATCACTAGCTTTTCCCAGTTGGTTTATTAGTTGGATTAGATTAACTGCTTATGAATTTCATGTTCGTAAAAAGTCCCTGGTTTATTTAGAAACCAACTGTTGGATCACTGTGACTTTTTACGAACATGAAATTCATAAGCAGTTAATCTAATCCAACTAATATCCAACTGGGAAAAGCTAGTGATATTTTAAAGAACAAAAAAGTCACAAATTTTCACTATGGCATTTTTCAAAAACCGACTGTTGGATCACTGTGATTTTTGGTGAACGTGAAATTCATAAGCAGTTCATCTAATCCAACAATCATTTTTTTCAAAATCAATTCTGCATTTTGGCTCTCCTTGTATATACACATATATATAGGAGTACTATTATCTGGACGACATGATGTCGACCTGATGCAAGTTGCATCAGGTCACCTGATTTAGAGGTACTTGCAAACCATATTTTGAAAAGCTAACTGTTGGATTAGATATTCCTCTTATGTTAGTCATGTTTATCAAAAATTGCAGTGATCCAACGGCCAGGTTTTAAAAACAGTCACTATAAAATACTGTGAATTTTTTGTTCTTCAAAATATCACCATTTTTTCATAGTCAACTTGCTCGCACGGCATCCCAGTTAGGCAGTTAGCGCAGCCAGCAAATGTTTCTTTTGCAGTACACAAGTGTGAGATTCAAAGTTTGTGGGAGTTACTTCGAAACCATTTCCTGAGTCTGGTTTTCTACTGCCCAAAAGTACCAGGGAAACATCACCACTTCAATTTCTTAGACTATGGCCTTTTTGAAAAATTTCTAAAATTAAAAGGAATAGAAAGATGCTATTAGATTCATTAGAACCATCTGTTGATGTGCCTGTATTTCAATGCCGCAGTTTTGTATTTGGGGAGAGAGAGAGAGAGAGAGAGAGAGAGAGAGAGAGAGAATGAAAATGGGTTGTTTGGTCGGGTTGACCCATGATATATGGGTATGGGTGGGTCAAGACATGGTACTAATTAAATGGGTAATGGTCATTTTGTGGTCCAACCCATACCCACCCATTTGCCACCCCTACTTGATACTTCTTCTAAATTTTTTTTCATTTTGTTGTAGACTTTATTATGAAACAATACTATGTTGTATTATCTTATGTTTTTATTACTATTACTATTCCTATCACTTTTATTTTGAAATGTTCTAATTTCTTTTTTTTATTGCGTTGATTGCATTTTTTTTTTTTTTTTATACTTGTGCATTGAATATGAGATACATATATAAATTTAAAATACATGGCCATACATAGCTGTTGCAGAAATGTTCTCTTAGTTGCCAACTCAAGCATTACATTCTATAAAGTGTCCTTGTAAACTTTGATATAATTATTTTCTTCATATTTTTACACATTTTTACTTTATCTGTGGATTCAGATCTTAGCTCCTCGGATAGGGTACCTGCCTTTGTTAGATCCTCTTATAAAGCCTCACTTCTGTAGTACCCTTCCTCCTGGGGTGGACACTATTTGGTTTGACTACAAAGGTTTGCCCCTTAAATGGTATGCCATTCTTTCCTTTTGAATACATTCATGGCTTCCTATGATATTCCTTTGAAAAGTATTTGATATTGTATTAATGGAAAGACTGAAAAGTATGCATCATTGACAAATATGAAAATGCTGGCATATACTAGATTTGTTCACCTACAGTGATGAGTTGTAACATGTCTTGGGTTTTACCAATATAGGCAATCTGGATGGATATTTGGGATAAAAATTAACTTTCTTTTTTACCAAATTTTTTGATTTTAAAATATTTTATCAGTATGCAGTGTATGAGTATACTATTTATGGTTCAATAGGTAATTCAATTTTCTATTATTTTATTTAATTATTTATCTCGTACTAATAATACACATGCCTCACTCCCCTTTTAATCCCTTCTGCATTAGCTGTCCTTTACAGGGCAGTGAGCAGAAATTGAGCTCTTATATATTTCCACAAAACATGAACTTGACGTTCATTTGAATTGTGACTGCATCCAGTGTTGCTTCTGGATTGCCTATATATCCAATATGGAATTCAATCAGTCGAAGTTCTTTTTATGGTTTTAAGGATTCTATCTTGATGGGTGAGCCATTATGTTTAATCTATTTTGATTTGGGCAAATTTGAAGTTCATGTTAAGTAATCGATGAGAGAAGGCTTTAGGTTATTTTATTTTTGAAACCTAAGATGGATTGTTTGTGATAAGGTGGGAGACGTAGAATAACCACAACTTGAAAGCTAAGAGAAAATATCATTTTCCGTTTTTTAAATGAGTAAGAGATATAAAGAACGCAAAAGTATTCTACTCAATGAAAACCCTGATTCACATAATAATTTGTAATTTTTTTATTTTTATTTTTTATTGCGGTTCCAAAAAAAAGGTGGAATATTTGTTGTTTTGTGGGCCATGTGGCCTTGATCTTTTGGAGTAATCTTGTAAGTCAAAAGTTTTCCAATACCTGTACTTTTAATACTAGTCTGCAGATATGGCAGTTTGATGTTATATAGATTTTATTTTTCCTTTAGTTATTGGCACGGATATATGCTCAGTTGGTCACTATTGTTATATTGTTGTATAATGTAAAATATTGTGCCCCTCTTGGAGATTTGTATGTTCAGAAATGTATTGCGAAGGGATTGATGCAGGAAAACCATGATATCCGAGAATCGCAACCAGTGCATGCAAATGCCCCTTCATGAACAACTGTAATAGTTGCACTTGTTTCCTCACATTCTAGGAGATAAGAGTTTTGTTAATTCTTATGTGCATTTTGCAGGTATATACCAACAGGAGTTCTTTTTGATCTTTTATGTGCCGAACCAGAAAGACCTTGGAATCTGACGGTATAAAGTTTGGTCAAAATTTATCATGGTATCTTTATAAATGAAATTGGTAAGACTGTTCTTGGCATCTTGGAGTCTGAGAACTTTCAAATATGAAATCAATGGCTGAAGCTTCTACAATATAAAAAAAATCCTAAATAAAAGGATTGAAGTTGCATGTACCACACCTAGTACCTAGGTCCTGTGGTGTATTGAGGCCATTGAAAATCCTTTCTGATAGCTAGTTAAATGTTGTCTTTACGCAATTTAAAAAATATGCTTCAAATTTTGGTTATATCCTCAGTTGTGAAAGCTCACCTTCATTGCTCCTTTGTAAAAGTAGCAGCACTCCCTTTGTTGTTGCTTGAGGGTGGCTGTGAAGTAAGAAGAAAGTTCGGGAGAGTGGTGATCTTCCGGGAATTTGGAGTGATTGAGAGGAGGAGAGACTTTCTTAAAGGTTGCTTGGTGGTTTGGTTTAAGAAAGGAGGGGAAACTTTAAATGACATTGCAATTTGGGCTTTTAGGAAATGGGGACTTTTAGTTATGATAGAAGTGTCCTTGTCATAGGATGATTTGTTGTTTTTCAAGCTTCCATCGAAGAAGGGAGCTATGAGGGTATTGTGGGAAGGTAGTAGATATAAAAGGGGAGGATTATCTTGTGGGTTTTTCTAATGCATCTATGGAGTATGGCAACTTTCCAATCAATTGATGATTGTTGTGAAGGTCTTTTAGGATTAGATGAATCATTGCAGGGACAATGGGATGGAAGTAGGGTGAAGGTTTGATGTGGTGGTAAGAGTCCAAGCTTAGTTATGAGTTATGTTGTTTGATGGAGAGTGCATGTTTAGTGGATGTTATGGAGTGAATCCCATCGAAAATCCATTAAATTTTTGTTGGTTGAGGGTGATTGGAGATGGAGGGGAGGGTAAGGTAAGAAGAAAGATAAGAGATTGGGAGAAAATGAAGAAAGTCATGAAGAAATTTCTTTGAAGAGTGTGGTATTGTTGAAAAGCACCAAAATAGAAGCTTTTCAAGGTCTAGATAGCAGTTATGAATCACTTCTATTTTTGGATAGGTTGATTTAGCGATCCTCTGGTTGGAATTTCACTTTTTTTTTTTTTTTTTTTGGGAAGAAGTGATTTTGGAGTGGGACAACTGGTGTAGACTGAAAAAGCCATAGTTCCAGCTTCTAACAGCTTCAGACCACTTGTTTGGTGGTTGGAAACAACCTTAAGGTGGAGCATTTGAGTTCTTCAAATGTGTTGAAATCAAGGAGCAATATGACTTTCCAATTTATGATAAAGAAGTGAGTAATTTTGATGAAGAAATAAAAAAGTTTAAAAGAATGGAAGATCAACCTAAGGGGCTGTTAGGCATTCCAGGAATTTGGGCCAGAACCAACTTCAATATGTAGTTTTTGTCAAAACTGATTTCAGTGTGAACTGGTTTTTGTTTACAAGTATTTTGTCAAACTTTGGATTGTATCCTTGTTATGATTTTCTTGTTGATTGGTTTGATTAAAATCAAAACCAATTCAAGATTACAATGAGCAATGAGTGAGCACTGAAAGCTTCTGGTCATTTCATTCATTGAGCAACTAAATCACATAAAAAGTTACAACTTTGTGATAATAATCGCTCTCTAGAATCCAACCAAATCAAAACTGATAAAATCAAAGAAAAAAATCATTTACTAAACCATCAGAGCAACTCCAATGGTTGGATCCATTTTTTTTGGATTCAATTTCATTTTTTGGATTTGCTACAGTATAATGCATAGCTATTTGGATCTAAGTGCTCCAATGGTAGTGGATTCAATTTTTAGTTCCTCTCTCTATCTCTCTCTTCCCCCAAACCAAACACAGGTTTTTAGGCACTTTTATGTGCCTTGAAGAAAAATGGATCCAGCTAAACTTGGATCCAAGTTTGAATAAACTTTTAGATCCAATCCATTTTGGATCCACTTTTGAACTCACCATTGGAGCAAGGATTTTTGCATGTGTTCAAAAAATGGATCTGAATCCACTTTTAAACCCACCTTTGGAGTTTGCTCTCAGTTCAATTGGAAAAAGCACTGAGCTTTGAAATAATTGAAAAATTTTATCAAAAGTTGAAAGAAATTAAAAACCCCTTAAATATCCCATTAAATCAGAGATATCCCATTTGAAAACCTTTCAAAAGCACAAATTTCTCAATAGCTCATTACTTTGCACGGAAAAATTTATAGGTCCACCAACTAGGAATTCATGCATTATTATGAAGAGGATGATGATGTATGATTTAATCGACAAGCATAGCTTTTCCATCTCAATCAAAACTTCAACCCAACTACAATCTTGAAGATCAACAGGATAGCTGTGCTTGATGAAGGAAGCTAGATTGACAAAGTGGGTCTCTTATAGATGAAGGACTCCTTGCTGAGGTCGGCTAGTGCGTCTTGTACTTTTGATGAAGAATCCATGATGAAAGGCATTGCAAGGAAATGATCCTAGAATCGTTACGGATCCACAAGGTGAAGAGGTTACTAGTTAATCGACTGAAGTTGCTCGATGGAGAGAAAATGGCAAAAAGGGATCTAGGGCTTCACATGGGACTGGGAGCTGATACTTGAGAGAGGGCGGCGAGCACCTTTCAAATTTTTTAACTCAAAGGGAACCCATTTTATAAAACCAGCTTCTAGTTAGAACGCTGGTGGCCCAATTTATGATGGAAATGAGGTTGATAAAAAACTGGATATCAATGTTACCAATCAGCATTATAAGAAATTTGGACCGAAAGTGTGTTAGGTGAAACCGGTTTTGATGTTCCCAAACAGCTTCTATGTGAGGAAATTGGTCATAATTTTGGGGAAGTGCAATCCATGTATAACCAACTTTTGAGTAAGGAGCTTGATGAAGAATTAGAAGATTTGTTGAGAGAATACATGTTACTGCCCAATATGGAGAAGGTGATTTCTTGCCTCTAAAAGCTTCAATCAAGAAACCCAAGAAAGTGGCTTCAAATTTGCCTTAAATTCTCTAGAAATAGTGTTTGGAAATAGGATTTTTGGTGCTGTTTGTGATTTGTTACAGTCAAATGTGGATGATTTTGAAGAACAACCCATTTATGATGAATTAAGTGAAGTACAATCACTTTCTTGTCAATCCTTGAGTGAAAAACAAAATGATAACACTAAAGAATGTGGGGATGAACACTTGACATCAGCAATGGGGGAGATGACCGGCAAAGTCAGTCGAGCAAATGGTGGAATACTGGAATGTGCCCTGTTCTTTGTGGTTTAGGAGTGAAAGAAGATCGTGTTATTGAAGCAATAATGATTATAAATCATTTAGAAGAAACCCCATAGAAAAAAACTATAAAGAGGCATAGGTAATAGCTACAGAATTTATGAAGAGTGTTAGTGTTTATAAGAGGGGTAAGATCTTCAATACACAGGACTGGTTATTTGATTGGCTGAATGATTGCTACTTTATTTTGCAGTTGAAACTTGAGGGAAAATTTATTTTTAGAGGGGGAATATGATGCTGCCTCTTTCCTGAAGTTCTCAGTTCTCATTTAAGCTACTATTAGTGCCTTTTATTTTTGTTTTGCTGTCTTTTTAATTCATGTAACAGCTTTGTAGAATTAATTAATCTCAATTTAGATAGAGTTTGTTAGAGGCCTATAAATACTAGGTTAGAGAGTTAGTTTTTGGATGAAATTTGTTAGTTTCCAGATCTGGAATGGTTTGTAACAGAGCATTTCCCCTTTGTTATTGTTGTATTCTATATTTCCCAGCATTTTTCTTCAATTTTAATGCAATTCCTCTTCGATTCTTGTTGATTTGAGAATGAAACCACATCAGGGGTTTTGTCTTTAGAAGATAGGGATAGGAGGGAGGCTATGAAGAGAGAGTTTGCCAGGGTAGCTAAGTTGGAGATTTGTAGGAGGCAAAAGTCACGGAGATTATGGCTTAGGGAAGGGGACAAAATCAACTACTTGTTTCATTGTATAGCTAATGCCATTAAAGGCAAAACTTTATTGGGAAGTTGATGGTTGATGCTGTGGTTCTGGAAGGGAAGATAACCTACCATTAAATTAACACACAAAATTTTTGCTTAGATTGAACCTGTGCGGCACTTAGAAGCCCTTTAAGTCAGCCTACTCACATATATTCAAGAGATAGTATGGAAAACGAAATGCAACAAACACAAACCAAGCCAAGCTTTACAGGTGAAACACCCAACCTTTACCTCATTAAAGGAATACAATAAACCGGCCTTGGTCTGCATTCATGCACCACTCAGTGTCTAGAATGCAGCCCAGACATTGCCTTAAATAGGCTTACAAAATCATATTGCAGTTACACCCCAACTGCCCTAAGGTTCTGTAGTTGACACCCCCAACTACTAGGTTTACGGTCTGAATCAATCAAACTCGCCCATGTATTGTTGTAGTCCGTTACTTGGCAGTTGCCCACCAACTACTATCTAAGATGTCCTGTCCCAAGGCCAATCATTGCATTTCCGAGTCAAAACTTTAGCCACATGTTAAAACCTTGTCTCATCAAGACATCAGTAATTGCCCTCAACCGCCGTCTGATGTCAAGCCAATGTCTGTCCACAATTCATGTCCTTATGCCACGCCCATGTGCTGCATTGCCCAGCACATGTGCCTACTGAACAAACCATCTTTGTCCACGTGAGTGCTTGGCTTCAAGCCAATGCCACTCTAGCTTTGCAACGATCAGCCCACATGCCATCTCGTTAGTCATGCCCAGCGATGACCTTGAAACCAACCAACGATGCTTGTCAAGCCATGGCATTGCGCCCATGGCCCTGCCAAGTCTAAGCCATATTGTGCCTTGCCGTGCATGGCTTTGAGCCCATGCCCTGGTGTTGTGACGTTGCGATTATGAAGCCCCATTTGTGTGCCTTGGCCGCTTAATCGTGCCCAAGGTTGCCGCACATAAGCCCCATGGCTGCCTGCCCATGGTTAGAACACCACCCCCCCAAAGAGCATTCTGTGCATCTGGAGGAGTGACAGGAACAACCGTCATTTTGCAAATAACAAACCTCAATATTTACAAAATTGCCACCACACACATTTAATTATAGAAATGCCACCGCGCCACACTTAAGTGCTAAGTTTCGTATCAAGATGCCCACATATGCCGCACACTGTACACACATTTGCTGCACTGTTGCGCACACTGCTGTGCCACTTGCTGCACATCAACACCTAAGCCAACTGTATGATCGAGTCACAACTTGACCTTGGCATGATTTCAAGCAACTAAGGGGCTAACAAACCACCCCCACCAGAAGAGTCCGACGTCTGGAATAGCTTTAATGTACTCCCTCACCTGTTTTTCAAACTGCCATAATGCAGTATCCATTTCCCAAGAAGCCTCTGACTCTGGGAACTGAACCGAATAATCAGTTCGCCTGTTTTTCTTAATCTGTCCTTGCGTTCTGTGGTCAAGAATCTTCTCCACTTCATGCTCAAACTGCGTTCGAATAGTAGGCGGAGCCCTAACCTTCTGCACCCTTGCAGAGTCTGAATCTTCATAAAATGGCTTTAGGAGACTAACATGGAATGTAGGATGTACCTTAAGCTTATATGGTAGCCTTAGTCGATAAGACGCATTCCCACACGTTTAACCACCTCGAATGAGCCATCGTACTTCGGGATCAATTCCATGTGTACTATTTTACTACTTACCTTCTTCCAAATTTGCGGTGTAAGCTTCAGCAACACCTTGTCACCAACCTGAAATTCTAGGACCCTCCTCTTGTCAGCATTTTTTTTCATACGTTTGACAGCTTTCTCAAGGCTGTCTCGTGCTTCTTTTAACATTTCCTGTTTAGAACGAGCAAACTTGTAAGCTGCAGGACACTTACCCCTTGTTCGCTGCTTTGGCACTTCATGTGGCGTCAAAGGCTGCTGCCCTGTCGTCAATTCAAAAGGACTTATCCCTGTTGTTGAACTCCTGTGAAGGTTATATGAAAACTGAGCCGAGTCCAGCAAGTCCATCCAGTTCCTTTGGCTTGTTGTGACATAGTCCTTAAATACTCCTCCAACAGTGCATTAATCCGCTCTGTCTGACCATCAGTCTGCAGATGATTCGCTGTTAAAAACTTCAACTCTGATCCTATCAAATTGAATAGAGTAGTCCAGAATTTACCAGTAAATCGAGCGTCCCTGTCCCTGATTATATCCTCTGGTAGTCCCCATTGTTTCACCACGTTCTTATAGAACAATTGTGCTACTTCTATTGCAGAACATTCTTGTAGTGCTGCCATGAAGATCTTATACTCGGAGAACATGTCAACCACCACCATAATCGACTTGCATCCATGAACTTTTGGAAAACCCCTAATAAAGTCCATGGAAATGCTCCTCCAAGGTTTCTCTGGGGCTTCTTTCTCCTCTTAGTCTTATCTTGTTGGCACACTAGACAAGGCTTCACATAGGCCTCGACGTCATCCTCCATCTTAGGCTAGATATAACTCCTCGACAACAACGCATGAGTGCGCTTAATTCCTAGATGGCTTGCCTACTGAGAGTCATGGACTTCCTGCAAAAGTTGTCTACGCAACCCACTAGTAGGGACATAAACTCTGCCACCACGAGCGTAGATCAACTCATCCTCCAACCAATATTTCTTGGTTGTGCCCTATTGAATTTGTTTTTTCAGTTTATTGTATGTAGCATCATTCACTGCTTCCTGCCTGATCTGCTCTAGGAAGTTGGATTAAATGTGAGTGAGAGCCGCTACCGACTCCTGCACGATCTTATGACCAATAGCATCAGCAACCCGGTTATGCCTTCCAGGCTTATACTCAAAGACGTAATCGAATTTTGCCAAGAATTCTTGCCAACGTGCTTGCTTCTGGGTCAACTTTTTCCGAGTCTTGAAATAAGTGTTTGCCACATTGTCTGTCACTATTGTCACCTTGCTTCCCAATAGATATGTGTAAATAATGGATCACAGTAGTCATCTCTTTCTGCCTTTGTTCTGCCTCCTTAGGTTTCGTGCTTTCAAAGGCTATAGGATGCCCCTCTTGCACAAGCACACCACCAAGTGCTCTATCTGAAGCATCAGTATGCACCTCGAAAGGCAATTTGAAGTCTGACAGTCTCAACACTGGCTCAGACGCAACTGCTTGCTTCGATTTCTAAAAGGCCTCTTCGCACTCTGTGCTCCATACCAATTTGCAATCCTTTTTCAGCAAGTCAGTAAAGGGTGCCACTTTTTTCGAATATCCTTGAATGAACTTCCAGTAATAGTTTGCCAAACCCAAAAATGATCTTAATTCGGGGACTTTTGAAGGCGCTTCCCACTCCAAAATTGCCTTGATTTTCTTTTCATCCATTCGGACTTGTCCGGCTAACCCAGTGCCCCAAGAACATCATTTATTTCTAAGCAAACTCACACTTCTCCTTCTTTACATACAATTGGTGTTGTCTCAACCGATCAAACACCTTTCTTAGATGCTGTAAATGGTCTTCTAGAGTCTCGTTGTAGACCACTATATCATCTAGATATACAACCACAAAACGATCAACATAATTGTAAAAAACATCATTCATTAGATTATAGAAAGTAGCCGGGGCATTTGTAAGTCCAAACGGCATTACAAGAAATTCATAAGACCCATAGCGGGTTACAGTTGTCTTGCCCTCATCACCCTCTGCAACTTGAACCTGCCAGTATCCATCCCTGAGATCCAATTTCTTGAAGAAGCTTGCTTTGGACAACCGGTCGAACAGATCAACAACAAGTGGTATAGGGTACTTGTTCTTCACTGTTACCTTGTTCAAAGCCTTGTAATCCACGCACATCCTCGTGGATCCATTTTGCTTCTTTTGAAATAAGATAGGCGCACCATATGGCACCTTTGAAGGCTGCACATATCCTGCTTCAAGCAACTCCCCAAGTTGTTTCCGCAATTCAGCCAATTCTGGTGGAGCCATCCTGTATGAAGCTTGTGATGGAGGTTTGGAACCTGGAATGAGTTCAATCTTGTGGTCGATGGCACATCTGAGAGGGAGAACTTTGGGAAGTTCCGGAGGCATAACATCACTGTACTCACCCAATACATCAGCAATTGCATCAGGTACCCCCACTTCCTTGCCAGGCTTAATCTCGATCAAAATTGCAGGGTAAGTCTCCTAGCCTTTCCTCAGACCCGCCTTGATTTGGATTGCAAACAACAATTCTGCCTTCCTTTTCCCCTTCTCTTTTGCTTTGTCTTCCCTAACATAGGGTACAAAGCATGGTTGCTTCTCATCCCCGATGAACAACCCACCAAGATGTGGCAGCAGTGCCACTTTGGCTTGCACGAAAAACTCATTGCCAAGAATGATGTCGAAATCGTCTAGTGGCACAGACATCAGACTGCATTTCCCTTGCCAGTCATCAACTTAAACATCAACACTGTGAGCAAGGCCATTGATTGCCTTGGCCTCACTCATGACAGCCTTGATTTGACTAAAGCTTTTCGTGATCCTCAAGCCCAACGTTGTTGTGATCTGCTCAGCAACAAAGTTATGCGTGGCTCCCGTGTCTACCATCGCACGAACTTCCTTCCCTTTTACCAGGGCTTGCACGTACATCAAACCCTTTTGTGAAACCTTCTCAGCCCGCAAAGTGTTCACTAGTTGCAAAGGATTGTTTCTTGTAGGACCATCCGAGTCTGAAGTATCATCATCCTGTCCTGCAACAAGAGCATTGAGTTTCTCCTTCTTGGAACAATCTCTGGCCTGATGAGGTCCATTGCAAATGAAACAGCCCAAATTTTTACTGTCTTATTTCCTTGATTGGCTTTCAGATTTGCTGCTGTTCCCCTTAGGTTTGTCTCCACCAACCTTACCCTTCTTTTTCTCGTTTTTGTTGAGCTTTGCCTTCCCTTTGTCCTTCTTGTTTGAGTCGGACTTGTCTGGTATTGAAGAAGAAGTGGATGGTACTGACTTGTAATCAACAAGACACTCTGCAGTGGCCATTGCCGTTGGAAGATCCCTCACGCTTTGCCTACGGAGTTCCTATTGTGCCCAGCCCAGTAAACCAGACATGAAATTAATTAGTTTGTCTTCCTTTGACATGTTTTTGATGTCAAGCATCAAAGAACTGAACTCCTTCACGTAGTCACGGACTGAACCCTTGTGTTGCAACTTTTTCAAAGATTTCCTAGCCATCCACGCAGTGTTGGTTGGGAGGAATTGATCCTTCAGTTTTTTCTAATGTGTTTCCCATGTCTATCCTCGGTCTACTAGCACTCGCATCATCCTCCATGCGTGTTCTCCGCCAAAGCTTGGCATTTTCGGTGAGATACATGCTAGTAATATTGACCTTCTCGCCATCAGGAACATGAGCAGCCTTGAAATACTGCTCCATGTCCCAAAGGAAATTCTCCAAATCCTTAGCGCTGCGTTTGCCACCAAAGCCTTTGGGGTCAGGGACTTTAACTTTCGCTGTGCCTTCTGATCCTCTAGAATGCCCATGAACTGTTGCCCTCTTCAAGAGTTCCAACTCTATTTCCACCCTCGATAGGCTCTCTTTATTGGTTGGAGGATGAGTTGATCTAAGCTCGTGGTGGCGGAGTTTTGTCCCTACTAGTGGGTTGCATAGACAACTTTTGCAGGAAGTCCATGACTCTCAGTGGGCAGGCAGGGCATCCGGGAATTGAGCGCACTCATGCGTTGTTGCAGAGGAGTTATATCTAGCCTAAGATGGAGGATGACGTCGAGGCCTATGTGAAGTCTTGTCTTGTATGCCAACAATATAAGACTAATAGGAAGAAAGAAGCGGGGTTATTACAGCCGTTGCCTATTCCAGAGAAACCTTGGAGGATCATTTCCATGGACTTCATTAGGGGTTTTCCAAAAGTTCAGGGATGCAAGTCGATCATGGTGGTGGTTGACAGGTTCTTCCAGTATGGGATCTTTATGGCAGCACCACAACAATGTTCTGCAGTAGAAGCAGCACAGTTGTTCTATAAGAACGTGGTGAAGCATTGGGGACTACCAGAGGATATAATCAGCGACAAGGACGCTCGATTTACCGGTAAATTCTAGACTACTCTTCAATTTGATGGGATCAGATTTGAAGTTTTTAATAGCGAATTATCCGCGGACTAATGGTCAGGCGGAGCAGATTAATGCACTGTTGGAGGAGTATTTAAGGACTATGTCACAACAAGCCAAAGGAACTGGGTGGACTTGCTGGACTCGGCGCAGTTTTCATATAACCTTTACAGGAGGTCATCAACAGGGATGAGTCCTTTTGAATTGGCGATAGGGCAGTAGCCTTTGACGCCACATGAAGTGCCAAAGCAGCGAATAGGGCGTAAGTGTCCTGTAGCTTACAAGTTTGCTCGTTCTAAACAGGAAATGTTAAAAGAAGCACGAGACAGCCTTGAGAAAGCTGTGAAACGTATGAAAAAAAATACTGACAAGAGGAGGGTCCTAGAATTTCAGGTTGGTGACAAGGTGTTGCTGAAGCTTACACCGCAAATTTGGAAGAAGGTAAGTAGTAAAACAGTACATAGGGGATTGATCCCGAAGTACGATGGCTCATTCGAGGTGGTTAAATGTGTGGGGAATGTGTCTTATCGACTAAGGCTACCATATAGGCTTAAGGTACGTCCTACATTCCATGTTAGTTTCTTAAAGCCATTTTATGAAGATTCAGACTCTGTAAGGGTGCAGAAAGTTAGGGCTCCGCCTACTATTCGAACACAGTTTGAGCATGAAGTGGAGAAGATTCTTGACCATAGAACGCAAGGACAGAGTAAGAACATGCGAACTGGTTATTTGGTTCAGTGGAAAGGTTTCCCAGAGTCAGAGGCTTTTTGGGAAAGGGATACTACATTATGACAGTTTGAGAAACAGGTGAGGGAGTACATTGAAGCTATTTCGACGAGGACATCAGACTCTTCTAGTGGGGGTGGTTTGTTAGCCCCTTAGTTGCTTGAAATAGACCTTGGCATGAGGGTGGCATGCCAAGGTCAAGTTGTGACTTGATCATGCAGTTGACTTAGGTGTTGATGTGCAGCAAGTGGCATAGCAGTGTGTGCAACAGTGCAGTAAGTGTGTGGACAGTGTGCAGCATATGTGGGCATCTTGATACGAAACTTAGCACTTAAGTGTGGCGCGGTGACATTTTTGTAATTAAATGTGCGCGATGGCAATTTTGTAAATATTGAGGTTTCTTATTTGCAAAATGATGGTTGTTCCAGTCACTTTTCCAGATGCACATAATGCTCTTTAGGGGGGTGGTGTTCTAACCAAGGGCAGGTAGCTATAGGGCTTATGTGCGGCAATCTTGGGCACGCTTGGGCGGCCAAGGCACACAATATGGTTTCATCATCGCAATGTCGCGACACTAGGGCATGGGCTCAAGGCCATGCACGACGAGGCACAATATGACTTAGACTTGGCAGGGCCATGGGCGCAATGCCATGGCTTGACAAGCATTGTTGGTTGGTTTCAAGGTCATGGTTGGGCATTACTCATGAGATGGCATGTGGGTTGATCGTTGCAAAGCTAGAGTGGCATTGGCTTGGAGCCAAGCACTCACATGGACAAAGATGGTTTGTTAAGTAGGCACATGTGCTGGGCAATGCAGCACATGGACGTGGCACAAGGACATTGGCTGGTGAAATGTGGACAAACATTGGCTTGACATCAGATGACGGTTGAGGTTAGTTACTGATGTCTTGATGAGACAAGGTTTTGACATGTGGCTAAAGCTTTAACTCAGACATGCAATGATTGGTTTTGGGGCAGGACATCTCAGCATGCCGTTGGTGGGCAACTGCCAAGTAACCGACTACAACAATACATGGGCAAGTTTGATTGGTTCAGACTGTAAGCCTAGCAGTTGGGGATGTCAACTGCATAACCCTAGGGCAGTTGGGGTGTAACTGCTGTACGATTTTGTAAGCCTATTTAAGGCAATGCCTGGGCTGCATTCTAGACACTGAGTGGTGCATGAATGTAGACTAAGGCCGGGTTATTGTATTCCTTTAATGAGAAGTAAAGGTTGGGTGTTTCACCTGTAAAGTTTGGCTTGGTTTGTGTTTGTTGCATTTCGTTTTCCATACTGTCTCTTGAATATATGTGAGTAGGCTGACTTAGAGGGCTTTTAAGTGCTGCACAGGTTAAATCTAAGCAAAAATTTTGTGTGTTAATTTGACCCAGTAAGTGTTGTGGATTTTTATAAGTTCTTGTTTTGTGAAGAGATGGCTCTGGGGTCGTTGCTCGATAGGGTTGAATTTGAATCTATTGAATAGGCAGTTGTGACTTAGGATGAGGTTGAAGTTTTTGAGGCAGTTGCTAGTTTGAGTGAGGATAATGCTTTGGGTTCGGGTGTCTTTGGCATTCTTTCAGAAGTTTTGGCGAGTTTTTAAAGAGGATTTGATGAGGGTTTTGATGGGGCTTTTGAAAAAAGTTTTAATGCCACTTTCATTTTATTGGTCCTTAAGAAAGGTGAAGCAGTTGATGTTAGTGACTTTAGTTTATTAGCCTAGTGAGTAGTGTGTATAAAATTATTCGAAAGTTAGTTGGCAGATTAAAGGTTGTCATGGGTAAGGTGATTTCCCCTAATCAAAATGCTTTTGTTGGTAGTGGACAGATTTTAGATGCGGTGCCTTTACAGATGAGGTTATTGATTTGAGGATGCATAGTGGGGTTTTGGGCTTTATTTGTGAACTTGATATTGAGAAAACTTATGATCATGTGAGCTGGGTTTTTTTACTGTATATGCTACTACTTTGTGATATATAGGGACAGGTGCTTGTTTTACCACTGTATTTACCGTTTGTTTGCAAAACACCAGGTATTTTGAGAAACTAATGATTGGATTAGATACCTTTTTATGTATGTCATACATGCCAAAAATCACATTGATCCTAGAGTGGGTTTCTCAAAAATGTCATTGTGATTCACAGTGTTTCAAAATGTCACAGTTTTGCAATGATTGGTTTCTCAAAATATCTGTCATATGTCGTGTTTTGCAAACAATCCGTAAAAATAGCGTTTCATTGAACTTGTCCCATATATGTATATATATATAAATTCGTGGTGCATCCTAATTTCCTACACAATAGATTAGAGACTAGAGGCTTCCTTGTTTGAAAAGTCTAAAGCAATCCTTAATAACAGAATTGTTGGTGGTTTACCACTTATGTTTTATTTATATTTTTTCATTTTATAATTATGATTTTTAACTATATTAAACTTTTTCTTTTAACCTTTTATATAAAATTTATTTTGCATTTCACAAATCATTTAAAAAATATAAAAAATATTATAAAAGAATTAACAAAAAGTTATAAAAATATAAAAATTTATTAAAACATTTTAAACTTTATAAAATAATTAAAAAATAGTAAAAATATGTTAAAATTTCAATATATATATATATATATATATATATATATATATATATATATAGATATATATATATATATAGAGAGAGAGAGAGAGAGAGAAAAAAATATAAAAATATGTTTTAAATTATAAAAATGATAAAAAATATAAAAAGTTATAAAAGATATTTTTAAAAATTACAAAAAAAAGAGTATAAAAATTGTAATATTTGACACTAACTTTTTTTATGAGCATGTTCATTGAAATTATTTGAATTAGAAGTATAAGTTAGAAATAACCACTAACTATATGCTTATAGTAAAAAAAAACTTGCATATCACCGTAAAATACTTTACACATTTAAACAAATTACTTTCATCGTTTGGTTGAACTTTTTAAAATTATTTTTTTGCTTTTTTTGCTTTTCTAAAATTATCAATAATTGATTTTTTTGTTAAAAAATCAAACATTACCTATTAATTTTTTTTTTTTTTTTGATTTTTTGTTAAGAAATCATACATTGCTTGTTTGAAAAAAGCAAAAAATCAAAATGTAATTCCAATATTTTGCCAAGAAATTAAATATTGCAAATTTTTTAAAAAGCAAATAAGTACTTATAAAAAGCAAATCCAAACGGTGTCTTAGTTGATTAAAACTCTTTAAAAACATTATTATGCAACAATTGTAGGGTGAAAACAGATCTCACTACTTTTGCTAAAAAAAATAAAATTTCATGGACGCAGCAGCCACAATGTGTTATGTACCATTACAACTTTACTCTTCCGTTAAGGTGCCGTTACCCAATATTTAAAACTACTGTCTCACACCTTTTTTATGCCGATGTTATCAATTTTTGTAAAACTTGTGGAGATTAGATAAGGTTTTTGAGATGTGTGATCTTTTATTTTGAAGCAGTTTGAGCATTGAAGATAAATTTGACAAGGTGTGAGATGTTAGTAGTTGAAAGGGAATTGATGTTGGAGCTTTGACCAGCTGTTAGGTTGTGGGGTAGAATCACTCCCCTCCACTTACTTGGGTCTCCCCTAAGCTCTCATTTTGTGAGCATTGCGGTTTGGGGTCTTCAAGATTGAATGCTTTGGGGTCTTCAAGAGGTTTGAGAAAAGATTGAATGGTTGGAAGAGAAGATATCCTGTGAAAGATATTAAAATTACGCTTATTGAAAGCACCTTGGCAAGTCTCCTGACCTACTTTTGTCCATGATTAGAATCCCGATTTCAATGGCTAAGAGGTTAGAAAAGTTATAGGACTTTCTTTAAGCAAGCCTTGTTGGGGACTTCAAGTTTTACTTAGTTGATTGACGCACTATTTGCTTCCCGAAAGAGGTTAGGGTTTTGGGCTAAGACTGTAGCTTCTGGGAAGGTAGTTATAGATATTTGCTAGGAAGAGTGAGGCTCTCTTGAGAAAGGTGATTCTTTCGAATTTCAGTTTTGAGGATGGGAGCAGTGGGTTAAAGAGCCTTGTTGCAGTTATGAAGTGAGCCTTTGGAAAGTTATTATGGAGTAGCTGGACTACTTTATGTATACAGTGAGATTTAAAGTGGGGAGTGGAGAGCAAATTTGTTTTTGGAGGCTGTGTGGTGTGAGGAAGCACTTTTAAGAGTTGAATTTCTTGAGCTTTTTGCTATTGCAGTGGATAAAAAGTGTGGATTTCTAACTGTGTGGGTTGGGTAGATGCAGTGATGTATTGGAATATTAATTTTACCAGGAATTTATAAGATTGGGATTTAGAAGGGGTGGGAATCTTTTATGAGAAATTATATGCTGTAAACAATAAAAAATTTCTTGTTTTTCAAAAGTTTAATTTGTGTGGAAGGGTTAGAGTTCCTAGATTATGGATGCAGTCGATTCCCTCTGGAGTGATTTTTTCACTGGCACTGCTATGTGGAGAAATGCTTGATTGTGGATTGTTTCATTGGCATAAATTTTGTGATGTCGAACCGGTGTGTTATGTATAAAGAAATGGTAGAGTCGGTGGATCATCTTCTTATCTATTGTAGGGTTTCACGTGAAGTGTGGGTTTATTGACGGAATCGATGCATCATCTTCTTCTCTATTGTAGGGTTGCACGTGAAGTGTGGGTTTATTGTTTTACTACTTAGTGTCTTGGTTCTTCTGGACAAGGTGCTTCAATTAGTGGATGGGTGGTGGTGTAGGAGCGACAATAGAGCCTCTGTCAGTATGGATTCTAGCCTATTTGGAGGGTGAGAAGCACAATAATTTTTATGGAGTTGAGCTTTTTTTGAATTTCTTTGTAAGAGTAGTGTTAGAAAACTTTTCGTGTGGAAAGGCTCAACGATTTTTGGTGATCGAAGTTTCTTTCCATTGTTCCGTTGAGTCTTCTAGTTTGTAATTTTTTTTTTTTTTTTTCATTTTGTTTGTACTTCTTTCTTTCTGTGCCTTCATGGCATTGTATATCTCACATGTACAGGCCTCTTAGCCCTTGTTTTCAATTAATGATTTCATACACTTCTACTTTATCATATCATGTAGCCTCGTAGCCCTTGTTTTTAATTAATGATTTTATACACTTCTACTCTATAAAAAAAAAGGACATATATGGGGATTAATAATAAGTCTTGTCATTTCCTTAAGGTGAGTGCTTGAATATGGAGTTGGGGTCGCCCATTCAAGTACCTTGAGGAGGTGTTTTGACGTCCCTTGGAAATGGAATAATTCTATATTGTTCTAACTATGACCTATGGACCCTACTACCACGAGTCTCACATTTTAACATAGTCAAGGTGTTGTAATTGACATGTGACAACTTGAAATTTGTACACTTGGACATGTTTATATATATGTTGTATGGAATATAAATATTTGTTTGTTGAGGTTTAAAAGGTCTAAAAATAAGGGTTGCCGATGGTTTTAAAAGAAAACACAGCGGCACAGAAAAAAGAATGAAAGAAGAAGATAAAATATTCTAGGAAATCACTAGTAGAATACCTTAGGCATCACAACTGGGGTCCCGTAGGCATCAAACCAAGGATCAGGGTTGCATCACACGATCTCTAAGAGCTTCACGAAACTTATTTTATTTTATTTTATTTATTTATTGTCATCAATGAATTTTGTCAGTAAAAAAGAGGACAAGATGTGCAAGAAAACAAATATGAAACAAAATAAGAACAAAAGCAAAAACTACTACGAAGTCCAAACTAATCCACCAAACACACACTAAAGCCCAATTCTCCAAAATGAGAAACAAAGGTATAGCTATAAATTCCTTAAACGACGAAGCCCCAAAAAAAGAAAAAGAAAAAAAAAGGGGTCAATAAGTAGAATCAGCTAAAGTCTATTTCCAGTATCGCAGGTGAGAAAACCCGAGCCATTTAACTTATATCGATTAGTTGATACAACTTCTGCCCCAACGCTATGGCTAAAGAACGAAGCAAAAATAAATGATCCAAACTCTCACCATCAACCTTACATATCACACACCATTGAGGAGAAAAACACACCATATTTCCTATTTCGCAACAAGTCATTGGTATTAATCTTCCAATGAGCCACAACCCATGCAAACACCTAAATTTTTAAAGGCATTTTTGCTTTTCAAATCACCTTAGACGGATCAAAGAGAGGCGAAGAAAGATAATCACACAATACATTAAAAAAAGATTTACACTAGAAAATTCCTGGAGGATGAATTGACCATTTCCTCCAATCTTGGACTGAAGGTCTCCAAACCACCCCTTCTAGAATGAACAGTAAAGAAGACAATTCCAGAAACCCTCTAGCATTGAGATTCTAGTGAAAATGAAAATCCCATCTAGTAGGAAGCAAAAAAGAAACCGCAGAACTGATAATGAGAGCATTGTGAACCAAAGTTAGAGCATACAGATGAGAAAACAAAGACACAAAAGCATTCTCCCTCCTTCACACATCTTCCCTAAACCTAATTCTATCCTCACTATCAATATTGAAAGACAAGAACTCAGAAAAAGAACGATCTAACTCGGGAAATGCTCTTCCAAGGATACCAAGAAAAGACCCCCTTCCCCACAAGTTAGCATCCCAACCATTTTTCTGCAACCTATATTTACTTTTAATTACTTCATGCTCAAGGGAGCTGCTCTCTAATGGAAATCTCCACGATGATTCTGTAATTAGAGCTTTATTTCTTTTTAATAATGTTACCCACAACTAGACCCCCTTCAACATGGAATGAGAGACAATATCTCCCCGCACACTAAATAGGGCCTCTTATTTGCATCCTTCCCTTCTCCCAAAAAAAACCCCTCATCAATTTTGAGATCCTCATTGCAATCCTAGTACGCATTTGAAAGAGAGACATAATAAATGGACAAACTAGACAACACAAACTAAAACACAATTAAGTGAGGTCTCACGTAGGCTCCATCTTGCAATTGAACCAATTTTTGAGGCCTAGATAATGTCCATCACTTTACTTTTGCAGTAAAAACTCAATTAGTTGATTTTCTTTATACAGGTACATTTTAGAGGATATCCAGGAAATATATTGATCCCTTGTGAAGGCGAAGATAGTATAAAGTGGAGCTTTATCAATTCATTGAAGGAGGTATAATTTTTTTTTTTTTTCCTTCTAATTTTTTTTCCCTTCTAAGACACTCAAATAAAAAAGATTACAACAAGTAAAGTTCCTTGAGGTGTCTTGAGTCTTCATGAGCTTTGCTTTGGGTATGCTCCTATCATATGCTTGCATTGTGCCTTGCTTGAGTAGTTTTGTCCTTTGATGCTTTTATGTTAATTCCACCATGTTTGAATCTTGCATCACTAGACAATCATATTAGCACACAAGACATGTTTATTGTCATCAAAACATTGACCTAAAAGGTGATGAGGGTAGCCATAAAGCTAACAAGAGCAAATCTTTTATTATTATTCAACATTCATATTTGAACTGTATGCAAAAACCCAAGTTTAGGCTTCTGCACCACTGATTTGTGCCTAGCAAAAAAAAAAAAAAAAAGGAAAAGAAAAAGAAAAAAGGAAGCTCGTGTTCCTTTCTCTACTAATTTGCAGTTATGTTCTTAGGAGTAAATTTATTTGCGAGGATTTTTGAGTGGCTGTAATTGTATTGGTTATGGAAACTGTCATTATTCACTTGAGGACGTTTTTTCTGTGCTCTTTTTTTTTTTTTAAGATTAGATGTGTGCATTCATTAAATTAATGATATAATTGTTGTTGCCATTGTCTTATTGTTGTCAATATATTATATTATATTTCTACTCCCATATTAGGGGGATGACTACTAATTTTGAGGAGGTAAATACCATCTTTTCACCTTTTTATTATTGGTTAACTAAAACCATGCGGAAACGAATTTTAATTTTTTTTTTTACAGATCTTAACTCATGAGACATCCATTGTTGCATGCTAGGAGATGAGTAGAATTATACCTTTGAAACTTGTTAAGCCTTTAATACATGGTTCAAAGTCGTGGTCGCGGACGTCGTCGCGTCGCGGTCGCGGACGACTCGTCGCGTCTCGGGCGAGATGCAACTTTAGGCATGAAATAGTGTTCAAAAAAATTTAAAAAAATCATAGAAAAATCAGAAAAAATCAGATAATCAAATTGGAACCATCAAACAAGCAAAATAAATGGTTTAGAGTACACGATAAGACTTAAAACATAAAAAAAGGCGCTAGCGCACTAAATTGCAGCATTAAAATACATATAATATTAGCTTTTGTTATGTTAAAATACTTTGGGATTAATGGTATGAAATAATCTTATTATTATTATTATTTTTAAAATAACTATAGGCCTATTCATGTAAACGGTCGTTACCATTTTTTTTTTACCATTATTCTTACCATCCGTTTTTAAAACACTAGTGTCAATTTAATATTTTGAGAAACTAACCGTTGGATTAGATAATTTTTTTATGTATATCATGTATGCAGAAAATCATAGTGATCCAACGGTTGGTTTCTGAAATATATCACCGTGAAAAATTATTATAATCAGAAACATTGCAACTTTTTATAGTGTGATATTATAAAATCCGACTGTTGGATCAATGCGATTTTTGGCATGTATGACTTGTATAAGAAGAGTATTTAATCCAACGGTCAATTTCTCAAAATATTTATCCGATATTGGTGATTTGAAAATGGATGGTAGAATTAATGGTAAAAGAAAATTAAACAACAATATATTAATATATTTAGTTGAAATATAAAATTATAAATTATAAAATTAATTTTTATTTATCTTATAAAAAATAAAATGTTTAAACTAAGATATTTAATCCGATTAAAAATATCAAAACCAAAATATTTAACTTAAGTTATTTAATAAAATAAAATCAAGATATTTAATAGAAAATTAAAGTATTACTTACCGAAAGAAAACAAGAAAAGAAATAAAAGTATAAAAGATTTAAACCAAAAGTGGAGACTGAGCTCCAGCCGCACCAGTCGCACCAGCTCTAAGCCCTAGAGATGAGAAGCAGTCGCACCAGTCGCACATGGCACACCACTCCCTCTCTCGCCGGGAAGCACTGAAGCAGTCTCAAATCAGATCAGAAAAGAAGACCTCCTCGCCGGCACTAGCTAGAAGACCTCCTCGGCTGTCTCAGATCAGAAAAGAAGAGGAAAAACAAGAAGATGAACGAGAAGATATCTCACCAGAAGAAGCAGTCGCACCAGTCGCACCAGGTCCTCTTCTTTTCTTCCAGACTCGTTCATCTCGGACGATATCTCTGCCGAGACGAGACGAGTTGCCGAGATCTCGTCTTCTCGTCTCGTCTCGGCCGAGATATCATCCGAGATGAACGAGACTTCATCTTCTCGCCGGGATTTACAACTCGGGACGAAATCTCGTCCAGGTGGTCTCCGAGACCTGGTTGACTCGTCGGAGTCATCTCGGAAACGTCCGATACTTCGAACCCTGCTTTAATAGAGAAGGAGATAGGGTTAAAAAACCTTAATGGTCTTCTTCACTATAAGCTTGAGAGGGAAGGAGAAGGTTTCTGGGAACCTTTTTGAACTCCTAAAGCAGCCATACAAAGTTATGGACGGTCCTAAGGTTTTATGATTCTTAAATAGGATTGAAAAATGCCTAAAATCTCGCTACTAAAGTGATACCATTCGAACAATTCATTCAAACA
This sequence comes from Hamamelis virginiana, assembly GCA_017140935.1. Classification (NCBI taxonomy): domain Eukaryota; kingdom Viridiplantae; phylum Streptophyta; class Magnoliopsida; order Saxifragales; family Hamamelidaceae; genus Hamamelis; species Hamamelis virginiana. The sequence goes on along the minus strand of JAESVK010000890.1, from coordinate 518,118 downwards.
AGGCTCTAAATGCAATAGCAAAAACTCCCTAAAATAAGGCTAGGGAAGGGGATCATTAGGATCTCTCAAGTTTGGCTCCAATTAGCTATGTAACTAACCAAGTTAACTCTTGACTTTTAGTTAATAACCAATTAACAAATACTAATTCCTCTATATAATATTTGTTGAACTCCAAGTTATAAGAATTACAAGAAAGACCCTGAAATCACTAAAACTTGCAATTATGCCCCTCCACCAACAATATCCATAAGTACATTGGTATAGATTAAATCTATCACTATCAAATCAAGAGATACTTTTTTTATCTTTAATTCCTTGATTACTAATATCATATAAGCATAGTTTTAAGCAGGGTATTAAAAATCAGCCGATCCCATACGTATCTTCCCATACGTATCGGGCGATACGTATCGGAATTGGAAGGGTCCTGTACGGCTTTACGGGGTTGAATCGGAGGTCACATAGTATCGGTCTCGATCCGATACGTATCGGGGTGTAACGGCCCTGTACACCGTTCCGTTACACCACCTGAAAACCCCCAAATCAAAAATGGCAGAAATTCCTGGAAAATCCGGCCAATTTTTTGCTTTTTCTTAACAAAAAACAGTAAATTCTACCTATTTTATATGTTGAATCTTGAAATTGAGGAGATTAGAAGAAGAAATCAAAAGAAGAGAAGGGGAGATGGGTCTGACGAGTCACGAGAGAGAACACCGACCTACATCACCGTCACCGCCAGCAGTTCACCGCCGGCGACACTGCCGGCGACCAAGTCGGGCCTCGCCTTGCCTCCCATCGCCGTTCGGTAACTATGCTGGCCGGTGTTGTCACCTTATCGGTAAGTATCCACTACTCCCCGTCACGACTGCTACTCTGCTTCGTGAACTCCAGTTTGGTTATAATGGTGGGTCAAAATGATGTTAAGTGGGTCAATAGCGGTGAGGTAGATTTTTGTTATAATGGTGGGTCAAATTTGGTGTTAAGTGGGTCAAAATTGGTGAGGTAGATTTTTGTTATAATGGTGGGTCAAAATTGGTGTTAAGTGAGTCAAAATTGATTTCTTTCATGTTATATTTATTTCATTTTTATTTTTCATTCTTAAAATATTAGTGTGGTTCCAATATTTTGAAAAACCGACTGTTGGATTAGATTATCTACTTATTTATGTTATGTATGCAAAAAATTACAATGATCCAACGATCGGTTTGAGAAAAATATTACTGTGAAAACTTATTGTACTTAGATATTTTAAGAAATAATGCAATTTTTTATACCAAGATGTTTTAAATTCTAACCATTGGATCAATATGATTTTTGGTATGTATGACTTACATAAGTAGAGTATCTAATCTAATGGCCGATTTCTTAAAATATTGGACCCACACTAGTGTTTTAAGAACAAGGGATAAAAATAGTGGTAAAGCAAGCGGTAATGGGAACCTATCCCTAACTTTTTATAGATAATAATTTTTTATTTAAATTTATAAATCAAAAAATTTTAAAAATAAACAAATAAAAAACAATGAAAAATATTTTATAAAATATTTAAAAAATTTAATAATAAATTTTTATTTTAAATTTTTTTTTCATTATTGTTTACTATTTTTTTTTTAAAATTGTAAAAACCGACCGTTGGATCAATGTGATTTTTTGCGTTCATGATAAGTATAAGTGGAACATCAAATCCAACGGTTGGTTTCTCAAAATAGTTGTTCCAAATTAGTCATATGCACTAGGGAGGACAAAAAGGGAGGACAAATGGAATTTTCCTAATTTTTTATATAAATCATAGAAATTTAAAAATAAAAACTCTTTGAAAACATTAATATACAGTCCTAGAAGGTTTGTACATACATATAACTGCTTTTGGGGGTTGGTGTGGAAAAAAAAAAATATTCACGGCGACGACGCTCGTTACCCGTTACGTATCACCCGATACCTGTTACCCTTTACCGTTACCCGTTACGGACCCGTTACCCGATACTTAAAACCATGGTTTTATGTATTGGGTAGCATACTTGTAACGGTAACAGTAAAGGTATAACGGGTATAGGGTGTTGAGGCTGTGATTTTTTTTTTTTCACACCAACCCCCAGAAGCAATGATATGCATGTATTAACCTTCTAGTACTGTATATTAATGTTTTCAAAGAGTTTTAGTGCATTTATTTCAAGTTATCAAGTCTTCACTGATCATTAATCAATTAAAATTATTCAATACTCATGGTTATTAATTTTATTCAAAGTAATTTGTGTTAATTTGTTTTTAAAATTGATATTGAATATTATATTATTATCATTTAAAATTGATATTGAATATATATATATATATTTTGGAATTTTATTATAATTTTTTTAAAAATTTAAAAGTTTTCTACTTTTTTACTAAAATTCAATTCACCATTCAGATTTTATTTTTTAATTATTTTATAAATTATTTCCATTAATTCTTGTAGTATAAAGTATCAACTGATTTATTAAAATTTTACAAGCACTTTTTACACTTTTTAGTTTAAAAAATTTTACTATAATTTTTAAAACACTTTAAATGATTTTTAGATTTTTTTAATGATTTTTTTAAAAAGGTTTTGGATTTATTATTAAAATTTTAAAATATTTTATAAAATATTTTTCATTGTTTATTTTTAAAATTTTTTAATTTATAAATTTACATGAAAAATTATTATCTATAAAAAGTTAGGGACAGGTTCCCATTACCGCTTGCTTTACCACAATTTTTATCCCTTGTTCTCAAAACACTAGTGTGGGTCCAATATTTTAAGAAATCAGCCATTGGATTAGATACCCTACTTATGTAAGTCATACATACCAAAAATCATATTGATCCAACGATTAGATTTTAAAACATCTTGTTATAAAAAATTGCATTATTTCTTAAAATATCTAAGTACAATAATTTTTCACAATGATATTTTTCACAAACCGATCGTTGGATCATTGTGATTTTTGCATATGTGACATACATAATTAGATAATCTAATCCAACGGTCGGTTTCTCAAAATTTTGGACCCACACTAATGTTTTGAGAACGAACGGTAAAAATGAAATAAATATAACATGAAATAAATCAATTTTGACCCACTTAACACCAATTTTGACCCACCATTATAACAAAACTGGGGTTCACCGCTTCACTAGCAGAGTGCAGTCGCGACATGGGAGAGCAGAGGATAGTCACCGACAAAGCAACAACACCGGCCAGCATAGTTACTGGACGGCGACGGGAGGCAAGGCGAGGCCCAATCTGGTCGGCGGCAGTGAACTGCTGGCGACGACGGTGATGCAGGTCAGTGTTCTCTCTCGTGACTTGTCAGACCCATCTCTCCTTCTCTTCTTTTGATTTCTTTTTCTAATCTCCTCAATTTCAAGATTCAATGCATAAAATGGGCAGAATTTACCCTTTTTTTTTAAAGAAAAAGCAAAAAATTGGCCGGATTTGTCAGGAATCTCTGCCATTTCTGGTTTGGGAGTTTTTAGGTGGTGTAACGGAATGGTGTATAGGGCCGTTACACCCCGATACGTATCGGATCGGGACTGATACTATGGGACCTCCGATTCAACCCCGTATAGCGTACAGGACCCTTCCAATAACAATACGTATCACGCGATACGTATAGTATCGGCCGATACTTTAAACGCTGCATATAAGTGAACTATTTACAAATATGACAGCGCTGCTTCTAATAATCAATCAATTAATTAAAGCAAGGGCATATTATCTTACTTCTAACAAGTAATGGTGGATTCTGTCTTGAGTTACGGTGTTCCTAAGTCCCACAATTAATTACCCATCGTGGTATTGATTTATAATAGATCTCACTCATTGATAAATTAAAATGACCAATAAATGAAAATAGGGATCACTGCTCCCTCAGGATTAAGAGCGTACTGCCCATTAGTGATTATGAGTGTCACATCATAATTGATAGTAATTTTTATTATTTATATTATGTGTCATTAATGATCCTTAATGCACAAATGCACTACTATAGCAACCTAGAGTCAACCACTCTATTGGTCCAAATAAACCAAACTGTCACATGGGATTGACTTGCAACCTTTTTAGATAATGTTTAGCCTTATCATTGGTTGTGATCTTTTTAAGGAGAAAGATTTGTGATTCATGTCTCCCATATGTAAAACTCATTTACATTAATGATTCGCATCAAATGCATCCTTAGGTTTCCATTCATCATATAAAAGGAAAACCATTCATCTCATGAATAATCATGTATATATGTGCAATATAAATAAATAAAACTATTTGTTAATCAAAAGAAAATGGTACACAGTTATTTTGAGGACATACATCCCAAAGTTTACTTTCCATATAACCTTCATATGTAGTATAAAAATCTAATAGGAACTTTGTAAACTTGTAAATCAGATATGAGGAACTCTTTTTTTCCTAAGCTCTCTCTCTCTCTCTCTCTGTCTCTCCCTCTCTCTCATATCAGCAAAGAAAATTAGGATGAAGTTAGGAGTGGATAAAACCCACTAACCCTTACAATCTGCAGAGGATAGATGGAAATTGAGAAAAGGATAGACTCATAGCCTAGAGTGTTAAATTATTATTTGTGAAATGACTTGTACCTCAGATACGTAACTATTTAATTCATTTATTCCTCTCACCCTTTTCTATTGGTAATTGGTGACGGTTTTCAATGGAAATGGATATTACAAAAAATGTGCAAGTTCTTAAGATTGATTGTCTTTAACAGTACTTATTTATGCCTACAGGCAGCGTATATAATCAATGGGAACTGCAAAAATGTTATGAACATGTCTCAATCTGATCAGGTGGAGCTTTGGCGCTCTTTGTTAAGTGGTATGTTCACTAATGGATTGGGAGTTTATAAAAATTATTTTAGCAATATCCTCATCTGGAACTTGAAAACTTCCCTCAAAGTTGATATTATAATTTGAAGATGCCATTTCCAGTTAATGGATGTTTTATGTGTATAATCCAAATGTATGAAATGTAACACAATTCTGTACAATATAAACAATTAAGTGCTGTTTACAGAATGCTAAGTACGAGATAATAGCTTTCAAGGAGTTCATATTCTCGTGATACTAAGTGACCCCACTGTCTGTACTTGATAGTACAGTTAAAGAGATATTCAAATCATACAGTGTTAATAGGGCATTGATATTATCCTACTATGGTGTGAATAAGCAGTGCTTACTTTAGAGGTGCTTGTTCTGGCAACTTCAGTTGCTCTCCAAGTATTCACTATTTTGAGCTTCATTCTTCCTTTCTAAATGTCATTGTATTAAGATATGTACTTGAATAATATCATGCAGATTATCTCACTTTATTCTCTCTTTTTATATATATATTTAAACCAGTTATCCATTAAGTAGCTTAAAACATTTATTTTAAAGAATCTGATGGGTTTTAGTAGCTTCATGCAGAAAAGTGGGGGATGAGTTGGCAAAAATAAAAAATTCATATTTTACTATTTTATCTAAATAATCACTGGATAGTATGGAAATATTAAGGGTTTTTTTTTTTTACGGAAAAGAATTGTGACACACCAAGGGGAAGAAGATTTTCTTGATTTGCATGCATCCGTTGCTTTGAATGCATCATTTAGTACCAGAGCATCTGGCTTCTGGTGCATTTCTACCTGAAGTTGCCTGTCATTGATCCTGGCTGCTCTTTTCTTCTTGATTGCTGTTTTTCTTCATTTTTTCTGGTGCGATTCATCTTCCTCCGCTGGTGTACTGGTGCAGGACTCCTGTACTGTTCAGAATCAAGTTCTCTTTCTTTTATTATTATTTTTTTCTGGTGTACTGGTACGAGATTCTTGTGCATGTCTTCAGATCCGGTTGAGATTTGCTTGGTTGACTATTGAATCTGATTTGATTGGTTGACTATTGAATCTGATTTGATTGGAAGTTTTACTACGGTTATGGCGCAGATAAGAAGAGGAAGGAGGATTAGAGGAAGAGGAAATGCTATGAATTTTGATCAAGAGGCTGATTTTCATCCACCTATGGATCGAGATGTTGCTCAATGACGATATTAGCAACAAAGAGATGAAATTGAAGAATTACGAAGACAAGTAACAGCCTTAACGGAGAAGGTACAGTGCCTCCGCCCTCATAGTGTGGAGCGGAAGACTCCAAATTGTAGTATAATATCCAAGATGAGCTTTCGAAATTTCATAGTTGGTTTGGCTTGGATAAGTTTTTAGATGGGTGAATACTCTTGAGAGAATATATCATTACTATGAAGTATTGGATACAAAGAAGGTGAAGTTTGTATCTAGTCTCCTCAAGGGAAGAGCCTCTGAATGGCAGAAGCAATTGCAAGTGTTTCACCAAAAGTTATGCTGATAATGAGATAATGCAAGTGTATTTTGATGCTTTTTCTCAAGTTGTGTCTTCCAAGTTGCCTTTTATGTGCAAGACGTAACAATTTCTTTGGATATGGAAATCGGTTTAGCATTTTTATCACGGCAGTCTATAATATAACTCCTCTAGAGAAGGGAGAACTACAAGGCAGCTTAAAGAGGCTGTGATTAGAGGTTACGCTCCTCTTGAGTTGGAACATGGGTGTCTCTAGATAAATACTGCATAAAAAGATAACAAGTCTAACACCGAAACAAATGGCTAACTACTAGAAGGGTGCAAAGTGCCACAAATCAAAACTATAGGGGGTCAATGTGTTACAATGAAAACTATAGGGGTTGAAAAGTGTAAATCGGTGATAGTTGAGGGGGTCAAACTGTAATTTTTTTTTTACTTTTTATTTTTAAAGTATATAATTGTATTAGTGTTTGGAAGGTTTTTTTTTTTAAATAATAAGTATAAAGAAAGGGGTATAATTTTTAATAATAAGGATAAAGAAAGGGGTAAATTGGTAAATGCTAAGTTTTTTTAACTTATGTCTATCCATAAGCTTCCCATTTCCCATTTGTTTAGCCTGTAGACATCAGCCCTGTGAGAGAGAGAGAGAGAAGAAAAAATGGTGGTAGCAACCAGCAACACCTCGACAAAAGCCACCACCTCTCGATGCAAAAGGACAATATTGTAGAAGAAGAAAAGTAAGGAAAAGAACCTTTGACAATAGCTCTCGACAGCAGCCAGCAGCTCTTGGCAACAGTTTATTGTTGCTTTTTCCTTTTTTTTTTTCTCCAACTGCTGCTGTTTCATCTTCTCTTTCCTTTATTTTTTTTCTTCCCTAGGTTTCTGCTTTCTTGCTGGTGGCACTATTGGTTTTCCTTCTTTTTTTTTTTTTTTTTGGTGACATGGCTTATCGTCCATCTTGGCCGAGATAACTGATTCTTTGCTTCCCGCCAAGTTTTTTTGACTTGTTTCGAAATCTCGTCTAGGAGACAACCGATACCTAGTTGACTTGGATGAGTCAACTCAGTATCGGCCTAGTTATTGAACCATGTTTCCTAAGGATTGAAATCTGTGGAATTATGAATGTGCAATCAGAGGAAATCTCGGATTGCATTTCCTTAGTTAGCTGATTTTGTTAGTTTCCAAATAAAGAGAGAGGATAATTAGTATCCAAATCTCCATGATTTATGGCTTAGTCAACTTTCTGTTTTTTCTTCCTAGAATCAAGGAGTTAAGTTACCTAATTGTGTTGGTATCCTCTCCTATTTATTCTTGTTCGTCTGTCTAACCTAATACATCAATGTGAGAAGAATCTCTCTCATATTTTTCTATATGGTATCAGAGCAGGTTTTGAACCTCCAAGACCAAGATTCTGATGATGGTCAAATATGGAATGGCCACTGATAAGAGTAGCACCTCCGACGCCTCTTCTTGTTCTGAACAGACTTTGCACAGCAGCCATGTCGGATCTGAAAGTCTCACATTTCCAATAACTGGTCACAAACTGAAGAACATAATTACATTCAATCGGCTTAATCGGTGATGATGTTCGTATCAGGGAAAGGAAAAGATGAAAAGATGACTATCTCACAAGCGCTGTTGTACCCCCACGGAAGGAAGACTCAAAATTCTGAACCTGGAGATCTGAGAATAACATGGTAATGTTGTGGTTGATTAATACCATGGACAATGAAATTGGGCAGAATTTCATGTTCTATAGAATCGGAAAAGAAGTCTTGGATGCAGCAAAGGAGACGTATTCCAACAATGACAATACGACAGAACTACTGGAGATTAAAAGCAGCTTCCATGATTTGCGGCAAGGTGATCTCTTTGTCCCACAATATTATAACTCTCTTACCCATTTTTGGCAACAGTTGGATGTCTTCGAAGAACTTGACTGGGATTGCCCTAGAGACGCGGCCAAATACAAGAAAATAGTTGAGAAGGAGAGAGTCTCAAAGTTCTTACTTGGTCTAAACAAAAACAAAAACCTTGATGAAGTTAGGGGGAGAGTGTTCGGGATGAGACTTTTGCCCTCAATCCGAGAAGCTTTTTCAAAGGTGTGTCGAGAAGAAAGTAGGAAGAAGATCGTGATGGGAAATCAAAGCACTCCAAGCGCTGCAAATATTCCAGAAAGTTCGGCTCTTGCAACGCGTGGAATGAATCCAATCAGTGACAATCGAACTCGCAAAGGCAGGCATTGGTGTGATCATTGTCGCAAATCTGGACATACCAAAGAGATATGCTAGAAAATTCCTGGGAAGCCAGCCGACTGGAAACCAAATAGACCATCTCAGGACAGAGAAGGCCGTGGTTTTGCAGCCACTACAGATGACCAACCAACAATCGAAGCTACACCCTTCAGCAAAGAACAGATTGAAATGCTGCATAAAATGTTTAGTTAACTACAGTTAAGCCCGACAGCACCAATCATCAGCATAGGTTCAGTAGCACAAAAAGGTACATTCCTAAGTACTTTTGGAGCCAAAACCGAGAATCTAAATTCATAGATTATTGACTCTGGAGCGTCTGATCACATGATTGGGGATGCTTCCTTATTCCAAAAGTACAACCCGTGTTCTGAAAAATACAAAGTGAGAATAGCAGATGGTTCTCTATCCACTGTGGCTGGAATTGGGTTAATTAGCATCTCAAAGACCCTTGTTTTAAATTTGGTTTTGTTGGTTCCTAATCTGACTTGTAACCTCTTATCCATTAACAAAATTACTAGAGATATGAATTGTGTTGGTAAATTCTTTCCCACTCATTGTGAATTTCAGGACTTGGATTCGGGGAGGACAATTGGCAATGCTAAGGAAAGTGAAGGGCTCCACCTCCTCAAAAGTGATAATCAACTTGGAAAACAATCCCAAAGTGCTCATTGTGCAAAGAGTTAGTCTGTTAGTAATTCCAATTCTGTTTCAGTTTCCAATAATGAAAGTGCAATTATGTTGTGGCATTTTCGATTAGGTCACCCAAGTTTCATGTATCTTGAAAAGTTGTTCCCTTCTTTATTTATGAATAAATATTCCAAATCTTTCCAGTGTGAAATTTGTCAATTGTCCAAACATACTCGAAATACTTATCCAATTCAACCATACAAGGAATCACAACCATTCTCAGTTATACATAGTGATATTTGGGGACCCTCTCGAGTCAATAATATTACAGGAACCTGATGGTTTATCTCTTTTGTTGATGATCATTCTAGAGTTACCTGGATATTCCTTATGAAAGAAAAATCTGAGGTAGGACCAATTTTTAAAAAAATTCACTCAATGATCCAAACTCATTTCCTAGCCAAATTTCATATTTTCAGAACGGACAATGCCAAGGAATACTTTCATTCTATTCTTGGGGATTAGCTACTTGATCATGGGATAGTTCATCAGAGTTCTTGCATAAACACCCCAGAGCAAAATGGGATAGCCGAGAGGAAAAATCGACACCTGTTAGAAGTTGCTCGTTCAGTTATGTTCACAAGTCATGTCCCAAAACATTTCTGGGCGAAAGTTGTCCTTATCGCTACCTATCTCATAAATCGTATGCCTTCAAGAGTCTTGAAATTCCAAACTCCGTGCTAGGTACTCACTCAAGTCTATCCTCAATCCAAACTCATCTCGTCCTTGCCACTAAAAGTCTTCGGTTGCTCAGCGTTTGTCCACATACCTCCACATCAAAGAAGCAAACTAGATCCCAAAGCCATAAAATGTCTATTCCTTGGATACGTCCCTCACCAAAAAGGTTACAAATTGTTACTCTCCCACTACTCGGAAGTTCTATAACACCATGGATGTCACCTTCTTTGAGAATCAGCCTTTCTACTCCCAAACTCATTTAGGGGGAGAATTCTAAAGTGCGAGAAGAATATCAGTTTGGCAAGATGTAGATACCCCATCCGTGCCTTCCATCGACTCAAGTTCATCCACTACGGGTAACTCCACTACTCTTCCAAATGTGCCTATTCTAATCGAGTCAACACCCAAACCATTCGTTCATTCTGAACCCACTCCACATAGTCCTGAGGCTTTTACCCAACAAGAAAAATCGAGGGTATTTAAAGGGATTGTTTATTTAAGAAAGCAGACCACCGCTCAAAGGGAGGCGGATCAACTCACTTTTCATGAACAGAACCGAGTGTCCGCTCCAAATCCAGTCACTTCTACTCAAGGTAACACAGATTCTTATCCTAGTAATGATCTTAATATTCCTATTGCTCAAAGGAAAGGTGTTAGGTTATGCACTTAGCACCCGATCTCAAACTTTGTGACATATGTGAGACTGTCTCCCTACTACCGTGTTTTTACCTCAAATCTGTCCAGCATAGAGGTTCCAAGCTACATACTAGAGGCTCTAAAACCCTGAATGGAAGAAAGCAATTGGTGAAGAAATTCGGGCTCTTGAGAAGAATGGTACTTGGGAACTCGCAAAACTTCCCGAAGATAAACAACCTGTGGGATGCAAGTGGATATTCAATGTTAAGTACAAGGTTGATGGAAGTGTTGATCGGTACAAGGCGAGACTTGTAGCCAAGCGGTTCACTTAAACCTACGGGATTCATTATGAGGAAACATTCGTTCCAGTTGCTAAGTTACAGTGCGGGTACTTCTGTCCTTGGCAGCTAATTTGGATTGGCCTCTTCACCAACTTGACGCCAAGAATGCATTCCTTAATGGAGACTTGAAAGATGAAGTCTACATGGAGATTCCTCCTGGTTTTGAGGACTCAAGCAATATTAACCGTGTTTGCAAACTAAGGAAATCTCTTTATGGCCTTAAACAGTCACCAAGGGCTTGGTTTGAGAGATTTACTATAGCGGTCAAGTAGCATGGATACATTCAAGGCCAGTCAGATCACACCTTATTCATCAAGAAATCTCCTGAAGGAAAACTTATTATCCTCATTGTATATGTGGATGATATTATCTTGACAGGTGGTCATGAAGAAGAGATAAGACGGTTAAAGAGTACCTTTGCAAAGGAATTTGAAATAAAAGATCTCGGTGCATTGAGGTCTTTTCTTGGCATGGAAGTAGCTCGTTCCAGCAAAGGGATTTATGTCTCTTAGCGGAAGTATATGCTTGATTTACTCAAAGAAACATGAATGCTCGGTTGTAAGCCTTCAGATACACCTATGGACCCTTCCAACAAACTTGACTTGAAGGGAAGCTCTACTCCAGTTGACAAAGGGAGGTATCAAAGACTAGTAGGTAAACTGATTTACTTGTCCCACACAAGGCCAGATATCATTTTTCCAATTAGTATGAACAACCGTACTAATGAACAACCCTACTAATGAGCTCCCTACTAATGAGCACCTTGAAGCAGTTTACATGATTCTCAGATATCTCAAAAAGACTCCAAGGAAAAGGCTGTTCTTCAAAAAGGGGACAAACCGTAGCATGGAAATCTTCTCAGATGTAGACTGGGCTGGATCCCTAATTGACAGAAGATCTACCTCAGGCTACTGTTCCTATGTGTGGGGAAATCTCATTACATGGAGAAGTAAGAAGCAGTCAGTAGTTGTTCGAAGTAGTGCCGAGGTCGAATTCAGGGCTATGGCTCACGGAATATGTGAAGGAATGTGGCTCAAAAGACTCCTAGATGAACTGACAATTCCTGCTAAAAGCCCAATAAAAATGTTGTGTGACAATCAGGCAGCTATTAGTATTGCGAAGAATTTGGTTCACCATGATAGAACTAAACATGTTGAAATTGATCGTCACTTCATCAAAGACAAGATTGATCAGGGAGTCATCAAGATGATCTATACTCCTTCAAGTCTCCAAACCGCAGATATCCTCACCAAGGCTCTCAATCGAGACCACTTTGAAGTTCTTCTTTCCAAGCTGGGAATGATTGACATTTACTGCCCAACTTTAGGGGGAGTGTGGAATTATGGATGTGCAATCAGAGGAAATCTCAGATTGCATTTCCTTAGTTAGCTAATTTTGTTAGTTTCCAAATAAGGAGAGGAGGATAATTAGTATCCAAATCTCCATGATTTATGGCTTAGTCGACTTTCTGTTTTTCCTGCCTAGAATCAAGGAGTTGAGTTACCTAATTGTGTTGGTATCCTCTCCTATTTATTCCTGTTCTTCTGTCTAACCTAATACATCAATGTGAGAAGAATTTTTCTCGCATATTTTTCTATAATTTCAAATATCGGAAGTATTCTTATCACCACCTCCGTATGAGCCTCACAAGGAGCATGCATAAATTAACTTACCAAGCTAACTGTTTTGAACTAGGCGAGTGTGGGACAAGTATATTAACTTGCCAACTAGTCTTCGATATTTACCTCTGTTAACAAGAATATTCTTAATACTTTATCCCAACTTATGACTCAGTCCAATACTTCAATTAGAGTATCAACGGGTTTACACCCCAACATTCTTGTTTCCTCTAGAATGTTAAGTACATATTTTGTTTGTGAGATGAATATCCCCCGTCTAAATCTACTAACCTCAATAATAAGGAAATACTTCAAGTTCCATAGGTCCTTTATTTCAAATTATTGTGCCAGGTAAGTCTTTAGTTTTAAAATCATTCCTAGTTAGCACGATATTATCAATGTACATAATCAAAGTACTTTCCCATGTGCCGAGTGTTTTTTGAATATTGTATGAGCCCCTTGATATCCATATCTTCTCATAACTCTAGTAAACCTCTCAATCCAAGCTTTGAGGTATTGTTTTAGTCCATACAATGCTTGTTTCAACCTACACACCTTGCCGTTAGCTGACGTAGACTCAAAAAAGCTTGAGGAATATTCATATACACTTCCTTCTATAGGTCCCATGAAGAAAAGCATTTCACATCGAATTGATGTAGTGACCAATTCAAGTTAGCTGCCAAAGAAAGTAGAACCCGGACTAAATTCATCTTTTCCATTAGCGATGGCAAAACTAATGTCTCCTGGTAGTCAATCCTAAAAGTTTGAGCGAACCCCTTAGCTAATAGCTTGGACTCGTGCCTCTCTACATTGCCATCTGCCTTTTACTTCACTGTAAACACCCATTACACCCAACTGTTTTCTTCAACTGTTTTGCCTCTCCACATAAGATAACTGGGATGCAAATGCATGACAAGATGGTGAGAAGTGAGCAAAAGACACTGTTAAGTTTCCAACCTAAAAGCCTAAGCTTGTAGGTGGAGGCCCAATACAAATATATGAAGCTATAGCAAGCCTTTCATTTAGGAGATGTGGGACATAGTGGATTTCATTCTTCTACACTCCCCCTCACGTGAAGGCTCATTTGGGCCTTGTCATGTGGATAACCAATGCTCTGATACCATGTTAAGTTTCCAACCTAAAAGTCTAAGCTTGTAGGTGGAGGGGCCGATACAGATATGTGAAGCTATAGCAAGCCTTTCATTTAGGCGATGTGGGACAGAGTGGATTTCATTCTTCTACAGACACCTAATTAGATAACGGATGTTGAGTACAAGTTCAAACTCCGTTATGTAGTGCAATATAAATATTAGACTCAACAACAAGAGTAGGCATATATTTAGAATTACTTGAATCCAAGGATAATGGTTGGCTGGAAGAGGGAGAAATGATCTTTTCCTTTTGTCTTCTGGAATAGACCTTTAATTCTTTAGCACGATCGTCTTGTGTCTACTTTTGTGATTGTTCTTTTTGAAGATAAAAGGAAGTGATATTGGAGTCTTGGAGAGCAACAATTTGGACTTCTCTTATCAACATTCTCCCCTTGTAGAGGGAGTTTTGTGGAAAAATAAGGTATGGCCTCTAAGAAAGTAACATCCATGGACACAAACTGTTTCCCAGAAGGAGGGTGACATCAATCAAAACCCTTTTATGAGGAAGTAGCGCAATAAAATGCATTTGGTGGCTTTAGAAACCAACTTGCTATGGACATGGTCTGGAACATGAATAAAACACACACAACCAAAGACCTAAGGAGGAAGATAGAATTTTAATTGGAGTTGGGTGGGGTGGAGGGAGATAAAATTTTAATTGGAGACCTGAAGTTGAAAACTTTGGATGGCATACGGTTTCTCAAATAAGTACTAGCAACAAGTATAATATCTTCCTACTAGGACTTAGGAAAATTCATAGAAAATAGTAAGGCCTTAGCAATGACCAAAAGGTAACGATTTTTCTTGTCAACGACAACATTCTATTAGGGTATATCACTGCAAGTAGTCTAATGCACAGAATGTACTTTGACATACAAAAATACGGCCGAACTACCATAAAAGTGCTCAATGCCATTGTCAAAACGTACAACTTTGATGTGAACATTCAATTGGGTGAATGCCATTTTATAAAAGGCCTGAAAAAAGGAAAGAACTTTACTTTTCTCTTTGAACAAATAAACTCAAGTTGTGTGGTAATACATCATCTATGAATGTCATAAACCACTTGAGCATGGTTGAATAACTGTAAAAGAGGGACCCCATCAGTCTTGACAATGTCAAACAAAGATACGCTTCTATTAGCATTTAGGCCAGAAGAAGCCGTTTGGTGTTTAGTAAGGTCACAAACTTCACAATGGAATTGATAACCATTTATTTATTGATGACAACATTACGGAGTTCAGAAAAATTGGTAGGAGGCTCAAAAAGAGAGATCTTTTCTTTTTAATAGCTTGATCACCTTATAAATGGAAAAGCCAGAGGTAGGGTCTAATGAGGGGGAGAGCACTACACGTTACGTGTTGCTTGGTGTGCACTTGGCAATCCTTGAAAATACATTGGACCTAAGTGTTTACCATGCTTGGTCATACTCATAACTGCATTAGATCTCTAAGGTGAACATCCTTTGATTGATGGAACAATGGTGGCAAGGGAAGTTGACAAAATGGATTCAAAACTTTTGGAGAAGTATGGGCTATGAGGGCTAGGCACGAGTCCAATTGTGAATCCGTTGGCTATTTGTGTACTGCTCGAACTATTTTCTCGAAGGGAGCGAATAACTGCTGGCCAGGGAATGGTGATTCAAAACTAGTATAGACAAGGGGATTCAATTGTTTAATTAAAATGAGGCAGTGCAATGGTCCTTGCGGTTGCTAACACAATGTGATTTTTGCCCAATCCTTCGAACGTTGAAGTGAAGAAATTCAACCAATTGTAGGGAAACGATGGGAGTAACTATAACTATCTTATGATAGTCAAATGCCTTATAATCTAATTAGTGATGTGCATGAATGAATTAAGAAGATTCCCATTGCACTTGTGTACTATCCAACGAGACCACAACCAAGGGAACGAGCTTGGCAGAATTAGTTGGGAAAGAATCCCTTGTTGAGCTTGACTCTAGTTCAAATTTATGAAATGACTTTGAGAGGTGTAGGATAAGTGGGAGCCGGAAATGACGAAAGTGAAATACCTCAAATTTTAATGCTATTATACTTATTCTATGAATCGGAGGCGTGGGCATTCCCCCTCTGTTTGGTCCCAAGGCCAGCCTCAGTTGGTTGATCTAGGTGGAATCGATGACTTAGACAACATTTTAAAAAATCAAACATGTGAAACGATGACATGTGATGATATAATTTTTTTAACCTAAAGATTGAATTTCAAATAAAACAAAATCAGGGGATGACAAGCAACAATGTTTAACCAAATTAACATTGGATTTTCTGGTTCTCAAGAATGGTACTGCTTTACTTCACAATATTCTTTTGAAAACCCATGAGAAAATTGAACATGCAATTGTTTATTTGATCGTAAAAGCCTACTAAATAAGTTCTAATGTTTTTCGTTTTTCATGTAAATTTGAAGAGCCCTTAATTATTTCCCGTCATTTGTTTGAATAGGGAAATTATGAGGAACTAAGAAATTGGGAGGGAAAAAGTGAATATACAAAAAATCTTGAGGGAAAAAATTAGGTTCTTCCTTAGAAAGACATTAATGGATGGATAGGTTTATTACTAGTTGGTTAAGATTTATGCATACATGACATGAAATGTATTGGGAATTATGTAGTTAATTACCATTTCCTGCCAGCTGCTTTGATATATGTGCTATGTTTGCGTGCACGTACACATCTTCACAATTCAACTAATTTATAGACATGCACGCATGCATGGCATTGCAGATCTGTTGCAAAATTTCCTGGAAGCTACAATGTAAATCTAATCTCTTTGCACTTTTTCAGCCTTTCAGGATGTGATTTTTTCAGTTCTGGAACAGTAGTTATTGTCTAATTACCATTACCTTTTGGTTGTCGATTCAACAATTTTTATTAGTTTTTTTAGCTTGGTCTTGTTTCACTTCCAACACCGGTTTTGTAGCAGGTAATATGGAAGCCTACCTAAGGGTTTCATCTAAGCTTAAACTTGGAACAGTTGGAGATGAGTATATGATGAAATCAAATTCATGCTCACTAAAATCTCAACAAAGCACTCTTGCGACAGATATTGCAGGACTGATGAAGACAGGTGAGAAAATCCATACTTAATTTGAAGAGTTATTTTATAAATCTGTTGAATACAGTCTAACAAGTGAAGCACTGGCAAGTTTCTAACAAGTGAAGCACTGGCAAGTAATCTTTCAACTGTCCTTAAGAAATGGGTTGGTATATTTCTTTGCTTGCTCTGGGAAGCTAGTGATGGAAGTGGATTTAGAGAGGGAGAGAGGGAGGAGAGATGTTCTTTAAACACACATATTTCTCATAATTTTATGTTGTATTATGTGTTCATTGTGAAGTGACTCGTGGGTGTTCATGGAGGCATGTGTGAGGGGAAGATGTGGGGTTGATGCATATGAGCACTTAATTATTTATTAATGCAGACTGTCAAACTGACAAATAGTTGCACTTCTGTCATACTTTTAGCATTTTGTGGTGTGCTTCTCATTTGATCATCCAGTGTCTAGTTCTACAAGCAAATTCACAGTTTCTTAAAAACTAAGAGACAAGGGTTGCTCTAATTTCTATTTCACTGAGGTTTATAACCTTCGAAAGTGGGTTTTTTTTTTTTTTTTTGGGTAAGTCAAGAGTGAGTTTTTTAGTTTTGGCATAGTACTGACTTGTCTTTAGACAAAATTTGATAAATTTTTAAACAATATACAAGCTTATTCATTAATATTTCATAAAATGATTAAAAAAAATCTAGATTTCACAAATTGTGTGTGTGTGTGTGTGTATTCCCATAGTCAGAGGATAAAAATTACTTGCTACTGAGCTATCGTTTCACAGCCCATATTATTCAAATACTTCTTACATATCCAGCAATTATTTAGTCAAACTAATAAACTCGATTGCAATAACTACAAATTATTAAATTCCATAATCTCATAAAGTTTATTAAAAAAAATATCTTTGTAAAATTTAAAAATTTAATGATACCAATGACTTATCATTGACAACAATGCAGTATATGTTATGTGCAGAAATTTTGGTATTACAAGATGTACCTGAAAACTATCTTTAAGAGAAAAGAACAATCTCTTATTCAAAAAGTGTATTCAATATGATTACAAACCTAGAATTTATAGAGAAGCTATTACAAAATTATGGAAGGTCAACTCTACAAAATATAGCAACCTAAGAAACATAGAAACTCTTAATACATGGAAACTAATAAATTATGGAAAGTAAAATATAGCCAAATATTATGTACAGCTCACAGTACCTAGATGTCTTTATCATAAAAGTTTGACTTTCTGTGAAATCCCTCTATAGTCCTAGTTTTGGCTACACCCCACATCTTTTTTAGTCACCTTTTTGTTAACAAACACCATGCAGCCAAGGCACCTCATCCTGACCGTGAAAATTTTTGTAAGCAAAATACTTCTATTTTTAGAAAGATTTATATTAGCTGTCTATGAAGCTAATCAAAGTCGTAGCGTTAAACCAAATAGGAAAACAACAAACTAGGTAGTCAGAGCTTTACTCTTGTTGAAATCCAAATCCTGGGTGAGAAACTGGAGCAAAAAAGCTAAGAGTCTATGAGGTACAAATGATTTCTTCCTGATTCTGCCAGCATTCTGATTGTAAAAAGGACAAGCTAGGGCATCACCTTGCTGGGGAGAGCCAGCACGGACTGACGTAGATTTAGATGCTACCCTTCTGCCTTCTCAGTCTCTCAGGACAAACCAGTGCACGCCAATGAGAATGCCTTTCTCCAAGACCCAAGCTCCATAAGCTCCATGTTGGGTTTGTGGGCTTCACTCCTTGGCAGAAGCTCTGCAAGACATACCATTGGTAGGAGAAGGTCTGAGCACGACGGCATTTGATAGCCTGCCATCACTTACTATTGGTAGGAGAAGCTTCTAAAACAATGTTTGTAGGATCCAAATCTTCACTATGAAAAGCCAAATTATTGTGATCTTCTCAAAATAAAGAGACCAGCTCTAAATAGTATGTCTTGTCTTGCAAACGGTTTTAAAAAATCTGGTTCCATGCAAAAGGAAAACCAAGCTGCCATGGAGATTTGACTAAAATCAGATGTAAAGCTGGAGATGAGGTAAACCAAAGTCCATAAAAGGACAGAATACAAAAAGTTCCATGAAAAGAAAGAAGGGAAAATCTGTTTTTACCTCCAAACCTCACTTAGCTAGATTTCATCTCAAGGGTAAAATAACCCTTACAATACAGGGATACTCATGTTTCCTCTCCTGTTGGAGGGGTACATTGTAGCTAAAACTGGCTTAGTAGAGTGTCATTGATAATGCTAGTAACCTTGTACGCTTGGAATGGCTTTCAATCTTCTAGCTATAATTTTTGAGTGGTTTTCCCAAGTATTGGTGAAAGCTGTACTGCAACCCATTTGTAACATGCAGGCCAGATTTCAAACTTGAACTTTACATCACATTGTGCGAATTTCTTAAGTTTTAGCCACCTGAGTTTGATAACCAGTTATTTGTTTATTTATTTATTTATTTATTATATTTTCTTAATTATGCTCATAAAAGCAAAATGTAGGTGTCATTAATCTTTGATTTGAAGTTGTGATTAAACTTCTCGTTTTCTTTGTTTTGACTATATTTTAATTATCTTCTTGTCTGAGTTATGTTCAGGTAGAATTCCTGTTCGATTGTATGTTTGGAGTGTCAATGAAGATTTTGATGATTTAGAAGATGCACCCAAGATTGATACTTGGGACAAAATCTCTTATATAAACCGACCTGTTGAGATTCAGAAGGAAGGTAAGCTCACAAATGACTTATTTGATTTGAGGAATCCTTTGTTAGGAGTGTTTTAAGGTAGTGAAGTAAACTGGTTAATTTGTTTTCAATATTTTTCTTCTGTATTTGTTCATTGCATTTTTAATTAGGAGAAAAGATTTTCACCATGACATAGAAGAGAAATAAAAAGGTCAACAGATGAAGATTAGCTAGCTCATCCCAAGTGCCCATCTTGTAGGATGGTGATTAATTCTCATAAATTGTGCTTCCATCCACATCAACCTTATAACTTATACCCTTTGCTTAGGATATCACCCACTTGTGTGTGTATGCATGCGCGCGCGTGTATTTTTGTCATTTAAGTCTCGTTTATCTCTTCAACGTTTAAGGATAAAATTACAATCTGAATATTCAAACATCAGATTTATTGGCTAAATTATATCTAGTGTTGGCAATAAAGAAAAAAAAGAAGAAGAAGCCGCACCCTATTTGCGATACACTGGCCTTCTATACATTATATCAGCACCTGTTATTAGGGGAAATTGGAGTGCAGTTTGTGAGGCTTGAGTTCAATTTTCTCATCTTTTAATGTTTTTCCTTTTTGTAGGATATCTTGTCCTCACTTGTATTTATCTTTTTCTTTAATAAAATTGCTGTCTCATAAAAAATAAAAAAAATAAAAAATCAGCACCTATTTTGCATCGACATGGACAAGGAGAAAGATCCAACATGGTCTGGAAAGGCTCATGTGGAAAATTTTAAGATGTAACACGACTTAGAGAGAACATATCAATGATTAAGTAAATAATTTTATTTTATCTAATGTAATATATGATTAAATATTTTTTAATATAATTTCATATTTATATGTACCCCTTCCTCTGATTGAAATTCTCATTGTCTTACTTTAATAAAAAATACCTGAGTTTTTAATATCTCTGGTGAACTCTTGTTATATAGTTTTTCTTTTCAATCTCTTGCCCTTTTATCAAGTTGACCACGTGTTTGCTTTATTTCAAAATTTTGGACGAGGCACATGTTTGCTATATGGTGAGGCATGTTGGAGCTGTGTCCCTGTCAGGTTTCCATGTTTGACAGATTGGATGGGTACAACTCCTTTATAAAAGTGTCCATGCTATTTAAGGTCAAAATCCAACAAATTTGGCCTCACCTAAGATAATTATTTAAAAATAGGTGGGTTCTAGATTTTGTTGGAGCATTTAATGCCACCATTCTATTTTTGAGGGTGGGCTACTTTTTGAAGTAATTGAGAGAGCGATCAATTCAAGTGATCAAAAGTCATCTTGTCATGATGGTGTCAACCATTGAGAATCTACTTAGTTTCATCTTGTGGTGGGTAAGGTACCATGAAACGTGTCCCACATGTCAATTTAGGCTTCTTAAGGAATCATGCTTTGGGTTGGAAGGTTGTGAGTTGCTCTCTCTCTCTCTCTCTTGTTGGCTGGAGCTTACAACGATTAGGGAGAGCATAGTATCATATGTAGTGGGAAGTTGATGACCTACACTCCCAACACTATGTTATTTGTTTTTTGGCACTGCAGGCAAATACTTCAGCTTACGTGATGCAGTGAAAACTCTCCTGCCTGAGTTTTTTGCAAACAAACCCTTGATCAGTGCGGAAATATCCAGAATAGAAGTTGAGGATGGACAGAGAGTCCCTTCAGAAGATGTGAGCAGCATTACATGTACAGATGAAGGAGAAGAAAAATTGTGTGAACATGTCGAGTCCTGCAGCCCATCCGATAGTGCCGAAATTAAACTCATCCGCGTCCAAGGAATTGAACCGAAATTAGAGATACCCTTCTCTTGGGTAGTGAATAACTTGATGAACCCGGAGTACTTTCTACATATATGTGTTTGTGTTAAAGTTCCTCGAGAACATAACATGTGACAAGTAGTATTTTCTTACTATTCATCTCGTCATTAAGGGACTTGGTGTTTGTTATAAAGCAATCCTAAAAGAAATCATTGCTGTATAGAATTGTATAGAATGGTTACATTGTTAACAGGTCAATTTAAATATTCCTTGGCGCTTCATTGTAAAAATCAGTTTGATATACTTTTTACTTTTTATACAAAATGCAATAATGTGAAGAAAAGAGGGATTTGTAACTGGGGCTGTTAAATGGATAGGGTTGCTTGCGAGTGGATTGGGTTTGTTAAGAAGCTTGTTTGAGCTGGTTTGCCAATCCTTATGAGATATCATGTAGAGCAAGCATTTGGAGTATGGTGTAATGGGAGGTACTCTAATGAATAAGCTTGGCTAGGCTTGCGAGTGAGGTTGGTTAAGTGAACCAATTTGTAAACAAAAATTCTATTCAACCATCCATTTTAATCACCCTCCAAACGGTTTTTCCATGATTCTGAGTTAAGCTAGCATTTTAGAAATTATTGGCATGGAATGACAGGTTGGGATAAAAAATGATGGACGGTTCCAATATTCTAACCTTTTCCTGACTTAATGTTACTAGGGCTTGTAACTTTTAAAGTGTACAATATAATTTTAGAAAATGGCATTGTACCCACCTTGGATGAGATAAGTGAATGGCAAATCATTTATCTATTACTATATAATTAGTCAAGTCAAGCCCTTCTTATAATGTTGAGTTAGCAAGCTATTTTTCTTTATCTTTTTTTTTTTTCCCCTTTAATTTTTCCTAATATAATAAATGATTCAAGCCCTTTCTTCAAGAAAAGGTATTGCCACTCTTTAAAAGGACAAGAGTCTCAATTTTTTCCTTTTCCACACACACACACTCTCTCTCTCTATCTCTCATGCTCATTTCAAATACCCATTTTAAAATACATTTTTTAAATGTTATATAGCATTAATGATAAAATAAAATTTAAAAAAAAAAAAAAAAAGTTCATTCCATTAAGCATTATATATTATTTATTTATTCAATTTAAATAATTGATTACCATATGTTAGTTAAATAATTGATTACCAATGTTAAATAGCTTCGTTGTTTCATGGATCAAATTTTTTATTAAATATTTATATTTTTCATTAAGCTCCTTAATGTCTCATTATTATTTTTACATCTGGGCATCACCCTAGGTTTAAACTACTCCATTTGTAACCGAAGGGGGTAAAATGTAGTTATATTGTAATCAATATCTAGGAGACAGTAAAAGATAGACTAAACTTAAAGGGAGTATTGTGTAATTTTTCATGTTTTCTTAATATACTAGTATCGAGTCTCTTTGGCCACCTACCCAAGGTATTTATCTTGTGTCTTAACCGGTGTCCGTGGTTAGTAGGGTATTGCGGTCACCCGGGGATTAGTCGAGGTGCGCGTAAGCTGGCCCGGACACCCTCGTCATAAAAAAAAATATATATATATACTAGTAGGAAGGCACGTGCCCTGTGGAGCGAGGGATTTTTTTTCAATTTTTATAATTTAATTTTTTTTTAGTAATGATCTTACTTTAATTTACTGGATCTTGAAAAATGCATAAAAGCTAAAAAAAAAAAAAATATAGTCATAGCACCAAAAAAAAAAAAAAAATGTAAAAGCAGATAAAGTTGTAGACAAGATGTTATATGTTGAAATTAGCGGCATGAAATGGTTGATTTTCGGATGGGTTTTTATGTAATGTGTTCATCTTTAAATTTGGCAACTTAAATGTTGAGGAGACAAAATGTTAACTATTTATTTACTTCACTTGAGCATTAATTTTATTATTTGAAGGGACTAAATTCTTGATATTAGTAATATGCCTATGCTGTTGGAATTCTTATTACAGTTTTTTTTTACTGGGGAATGAATTAGGTATTGGAATGCAAACCAAAGATTATTATTTTCGGATGGTCTATATAAAAGCAAAATATTTATAGTTATAGTGATTAACTTATAAAAATTTCAATTAGTATATTCAGCAGTGTAGAAGACACTTAAAAAAAATCATTAGAAATACAATAAAAAAGAATCATAATTATATGAGAAGGTTTGAACTGTGACAGTTGAATTAATGCTGTTGTTATATTATGCCATAATAATAAAAAGAAGTTCAAAGAGAGCAAAGGAGCAAAGGCATTATTGTACAATTAACAATCACCTCCCAAGAAGCAGATAACAAACTTAGGGTGGATATGATGTATAAAACCACCACAATCAAATCAAAGATAACATTCAGAGTTTGAAAAGAAGCCCTAAAATGTGAAAATTATTTAGAAGAGAACAAAAATTAGTCAAATACTGTAGAGCAAGGGATTTTTTTTTCAAGTTTTATAATATAATTTTTTTTTTAGTAATTTTTCATTTAATTTATTGGACCTTAAAGAATGCATAGAAGCTAGAAAAATAAAATACAGTCATAGCGTGAAAAAAAAAATTGTAATCCGCGTTGCAAAATTCTGTAAAGGTAGGGTATTTAAAAAATGCAAAATTACTAAAAAAAAATTGAATATAATCATTGCATATATAGATATAATATAGACAGAAGATGAAGGGATGCATCCTTTGGATCTGATATAGACAGAAGATGAAGGGGTGCATCCTTTGCTTATATAGATCTGTTGGAATTCTCAATTAATGAAGGGAGATGATAGAGGATTTATCGATTTCTATATATGTCTTTTCTTCTTCATTTTTCTTTCAGACATAGCTATGGCGTCAATATCTAAGGTTTATTTTTATATAAAAATAAAGATTTTTTTTTTTTTTTTTTATATTTTTCTATTTTTTTTTTTTTTTTAAATTGTTTATTTGATTGTTTTAATTTGCAAAGTTTGTTCATTTCGAAAAAGTACGAAGAGTTAATGAATCTACAGCAAAGATTGTTCGATTTGAAGCATGGTCTTCAAGATATTGACAAGAAAATTTCCGCAAACAAGAAAAAGAAAGAAATTTGTCAATTGGAATGTAGGCATCTTGAGTTTAATAAGGTTGAATTTGAGAAACTATCAATGAGGATTGAAGAAGAAAAGCAACAGCTGTTGATAGAGTTACCTAATGACATAAAGTATTTGTGAATATCATGTAAATTTTATATTAGAAAAAAATGCATTAATTTAATAAAGTGATTTTTATTTATGTGGAATTTTCTGTTGATTTTTTTTTTTAAAATAAAAATTGATATAAATTGAATGTTATATAATAATTTTTTAAATAAAATATTATTTGAAAAATATAATTTTATTTTTAGCAATTGTTTTATAGTTTTTAAAGATTATTTAGAATTAGTTTTAAAAAAATATAGAGTTAGTTTTTTATAATTTTTGAAAATTTTATTTATATACTGCTCGAAAATAGGATATTAATCTTCATTTGTATTTTCTATTGCATTGCATGTAGCATTATAAACAAAATTTTTATATATCTGAATAAAACTGCAAGTTTATCAAATACAATATTTATTTGTTGGAAATTAGTTTGTACGCTTCATTAGAGATTTTATTTAGTGTGCACCATTTTCATGGTGCAAGAAGATGGCTAAGTGAGATTTATGGGCTTTTAGAAAGAGCTAGTGTGCCAGCAGAGCATCGTGTTGACTTTGCCTCTTTCCAAATCTAAGGGGAGGCTTCAATTTGGTGGCAAGCTGTTCTTAGCACTTACGCAATTAAAGATATATCTTGGGAGAAGTTCGGCGGATTATTTCAAGAGACATTTTGCTTAGGCGCATATTTCTACGTTCAGTCTCCAAGGAATGAGCAAAGGATGAGAGGACGAAGATCTTCAGATCTGCGCATAGCACATAATCGTAGAGGAGATAGTGTGGATAGTAGTACTAGTGGTAGTTCGAACTCATCTGGTAGGATGCAAATGGGTTCCCCATATGTTGTACGAGTTACACGACCTGGAAGAGGCGGTGGAGCGAATGTTGATGGGATACTCTTGTGCTTTAGGTGCGGTCAATCGGGGCATATCTGTCGAACGTGTCCTTTTCGTTGAAATACGACTTCCTTCTGTTCTGTGGCATGAAATCTGAATCTGGGGTTATGATCTTAGTTACTCTTTTGTTGTTTGAATCTTGTTTATTTTTAGTAGAGACTTATGTTTTTGGAATAAGATTAATTAAGTGTTTTACTCTGTAATGTTGTGAACTTGAATGTTGTGACCTTTGTGTAATGTTTTGGGCCTTGTTAGAAGCTTGTTGAATTGTGATGTTGTATTAACTATATTAGTTTCGTCTCTTATATCTGATAAGGTTTTTGGAGTGTTTGAAGGTTTGAATATTTCAAGACTTGAGATGTGGTTGCATAATTTAGAATTCGTAGGATTTTCTACTTGCGATAAAAAGAATTGGAAAGCGATATGTAGTTGTCTAATTGAAATGAGTTTCTATTTTGGTAAAAATATTTTAGAAATCAATTTGAAATTTCAGTTATCTTTTGAGACTGTTGTTTGACGTAAAAAGGTTTTATATTGTTTTCTTTGGAAAACTTTAATCATGGATCTTAAAGAATAAAACTTTTCCTATAATTGTATTTTAACCCTGACCATTGGAAAATTTTGTGTTTTGTTTTAGAGCAAGCCCCAATCTATGTAAATTTGTTTTCTCCTATTATTCAAATGTTTTTCATTTGATTTTGTCTTGTGAGATTTTAAATATTGAAGAATGGCTATCTTACGCGTGATTTTGAAGTTCGAACATAATAATGCTTAGTTGAAGATCCCGAAAATGTTTTCTCACTTGGAAGTGACGATTTGCTTTGTGTTAAAGTGACAACAGTATCCTTGCCCAACAGTTTACAACAGATCCTAGTTATAGTTGAGGTTGAGGGAAGGGTATTGTTGGCACTCTAAACTTGCAGTGGACCTCGTTTCAGTTTTATTACAAGTATTGCGTACAGTATTATTTGAAGTGTGATGATAAGTTGAAGTTTTTTAGCGTGCGCTGGGGCGTGTGTTTCGATAATCTTGTTTCCTTTAAATGGTTGTGGTTTTATTTGAAAATGACTGTTTAATTATGTATTTTCAACGTGATTCTGTCTGTCTTAATCTTTTCTTTCATTCTTTTTCTATAAAAAAAAAAAATGATTTTTACTGGTCTAATGGTTTGTGAAACTAGAATGTTATGTGAGTAGTGTTAAGTGTGCAAATTTGTTTTGTAGTTTTAGCAGTGATCGAGGACCTTTTGCAAAGAAATAGTTTGAGTGTTCGTAAAGCCTTGAGGATTAGCAAATGGCTAGCTAAGCAGTGTTTTTAGAAAGTTCAGAGGGGATGTAGATTTCTTTCTTAAAATAAGTATTGTGTTCTGAGGAGTCTAATTGTCTTGGCCTAATGAAGAAAAATTAGTATGGTAAGTTAAGTTAGCACAGTGGAAACGTGATGGGTTTCTTTTCTTACACTTGGGAGGATGTCATCAGTGTATCGTCGGGTTTTGCATTTTGACTTTAGTTCGAATATTCAAAAGGGGGTACTAGTGAAGATTTAACAAAAAGAAACACCTCATGGAAGAATCGATTGGGTCAGAAATAATGCGCTTAGAAGCAGTTCGCGAAGTAATATCCCAGCATGATTGGACAATTTTAAGCATTCATGGGATCGAGATAAGAGCCGCGGTTTATTGCTAGTGTTAGATTTTCACCTTTAGTGAGGTTTGGTATCTTCGATTTTGGGTAAAGAGGACTTTGTTAAAAGCATTTCAATCGATGGAGTTTCAACGCAAAAGATCAGGGCCCAGTGGTCCTTTGGCTAGATAGGCGTTCAAAGTTTATTTAGTATGCGCAGCTTGATCGCGTGCGAACGAGTTTCTCGCTTTTTTTTTTTTTTTTTTTTTTTTAATGCTTTTGTGATTTTTGTTAGCCCTGTGGCTTCAATCCTTAGTTGTTTATTAATTTTGATGATAACAAACATTGTGTAATGATTATGCACATTCATACTTGAATTGAACATTATGATTTGTAGCAATCTTTATTGGCTAATTTGTTTGGTTAACTCTTCATTATTGCATATATCTTTGCTTATTGAATTAATCAGGTTATGGGCACTCTTATGAAGATTCAACATTATTTATAGCTTTCTAAATGTGACTTGTGAGAATCCATATTCACTAAGACTCAAGAAGAAAGCTTTCCAAGATGAAGTGTTGCTCAAGCCACTTGTTCAAGCCATCTTGATGTCCAGCCTTGCACAAGATATAGACTTAAAGACTTGAAGATTTTATTTATTTCTTGTGTATTTGCTTAGGACTCATAAATTGTGAATATCTCATTTTAGGATTAAAACTATATTGGCTTAAAATGAGCTTGACCCCTTGACCTCATTTTAAACATGGAAAAACCTTTTGATTAGTTAAAAAATGTTTTACAAACTTAGTGGGCCTTTTCCAAATCAAAGTATGGCTTAAAATTCATGAAAAATGCATTATGGCCTTCCTTAGTCGACTAACCCCTTGTGATTAGTCGACTAACTGCAAAGGCAATAGGCATGTTTCATGAAATATTAAGCTAGTCGACTAATTCTTGTTAATTAGTCGACTAACAGTTTTTTAGTCGACTAACCTTTAGTCATCAGTTGACTAATCGAGCCCGAGGAATTCTTTCCTAAGTGATTTTAAGTTGCTAGTCGACTAACCCCTTTGTTGCTAGTCAACTAACAAACCCAGATTTCAAAATATATTGTTTTTACTTCTTTAGTCGACTAATCATGGTGTCCTAGTCGACGAACCGACTCCGGACTCACTTTATAAATGCATTTTAAAGGCTCTAGTCAACTAATCCTTGTGTGTTAGTCGACTAATGGTGTTCTGCAAATCATAACGGCTAGTTTTTGCAACCCAAACGGCTATATTCTTTCTCCCAACAGCCATATGATTAAGAGAGCCTTTAAATATCATTTGTATGAGTCATGGTTCAGTTAGTTATTCACTCCAAGCACTTTGAAACACTCTCTACTCAAATCAATCTTAGGTTATTATTTGTTTGAGTGATTTAAGCTCTTGAAAAATCATTATCTCTAAGCCAATACTAGTTCTTAATCTTGAGAGATATTAGTTTGTGCTCATTATTGTATTTATCTACTCTTGAAGGAGCTCACATTTGTATTATCCTCATCTCTATTGTATTTTGTGAGATTGTAAGGGTTGAGTGAAAACCCTTGTGGGTGAGTGTCTTCCACCTTTGAAAGAAGGCAGCTTGTAAAGGTTTCTCCACCTTGAAGGAGTGATTCTTAGTGGATTGTGAAATCCTCAAGACGGGGCTCTTAAGGCGTGGATGTAGACTGAGATCGAACCACGTTAAAATCTTTGTGTTTGATTCTCTCTATCTCTATCTCTTGCAATTAATTTATTTACTTGCTTGTTATATTGTTCAATTGTGATTCATATTCTATTACTCATTTGTCTTCAATCTAATTTACTTGAACCAAAATTTTAAATTGGATTTTTTGCTTCATAAAGTTTGCTGTACTCTATTCACCCCCCTCTAGAATATAATTTATGGGCAACATTTGGTATCAGAGCAAGTGCTCTATTTTTTGAAAATCTTTTTGAGCAAAAGATCATGGCAAACTTTTATGGACAAATCTTTGGTGAAGGTCATGCTATTGACCAACCTCCACACTTTGATGGCAAAAATTATGTATTTTGGAAAAATAGAATGAACGTTTTTCTTCAATCCCAAAATTTCAAAATATGGCTCATTGTTTGTGGTCATTTAAGCCTTCCTACAAATCCTTTGGAAGAGTGGACTGAAAATGATCATGATACTTTTCATCTTGATAGTGTGGCTAAACAATTTTTATTTCAATCTCTTTGTGAAGATGAATTGTTGCTTATTTCTAATTGTGAAACAGCAAAACGAAATTGGGATGAACTCAAAATTATTCATGATGAAAATCTTCAAGAGAAAAGATCCAAAATTCGATATCTTGTTCATGAATATGAAACATTTCATATGAATCACACTAAATCAATTTTTCAAATGAATGTTCGTTTTAATTGCCTTATTAGTCATTTGAAAATTTTTAGAAGAACCTATTCTAATGAATCTCTTGTTGGAAAATTTCTCATGTCTTTATCTAGGGAGTGGGAACCAAAAGTCACCTTCATCCTAGAAGCTTTTGACATCTCATCTCTTAGCATGGAGGAACTCTTCAATATTCTCATTCAATATGAAGACCAATTGAGAATGGATAAAGAAGAAGAGGAGATAAATCTTCCAATGCTCAATCATATTCAAAATATCTTAGTAAATGTTCATGATGAGATTGACATTGAGAACAACAATGATGAGGATAATGATGAGGAAAGCAATCAACTCACTCCCATATCCATCACTCACTCATCGTGTGAATCAAGCCAATCAAATTCTCAATCTTGCAAGCTCTGTCTTAGAAGAGGACACAAAAGAAGGTATTGCCCTCTACTTATAGAATTTTATGCAATTGAATTAAATTATTCCAACCATGAAGATGAGAATATTGCACATGCATCTACCTCTCATGACATGGAAAATCATCATTGTGACTATGGTTGACTTCATTGATGAAAATTAGTAAGAAGACCAACCTTGGTTGGCTAGTGGTAAGAATTTATATTTTTTCATCTATTTATTGATTGTTATTTTTTTACTAACATTTTAATATCTCTTATTGGTTTAATTTGGTTTTGAAGCTATTAGTTAATTGCTCTCACTTTATGTTGCATTTCATGTGCATACATATTGCCTTTATGAAAAATCATCTTGAGGAACTAAATTGATGTTTCAAAAATCATGTTTTTATTACCTTGTAAAAGTGGGTTAGTTTGGAAGTGTTTTTAATCTTGAATTTTTTTTTTTTTTTTTTTATCATTAGTCGACTAAACCTTGACCTCTAGTCGACTAAAGGAAGAAATCTTTCAAAAATTAATGAACGGACTTTATTAGTCGACTAACCTCTTCTAACCTAGCCGACTAATCGAAAACTTTCAAAATTATTTTGGTCAAAACCCGATTAGTCGACTAACAACTTATGTCTCAGTCAACTAACGAAAATACTTTCGAACTGTTTTATTAAAAACACGATTAGTCGACTAATCAGGCCTTAATAGTTGACTAATGTTTCTGGAAAAATTTTATTTGGCCACTGTACTGCAGTTAGTCGACTAACCAAGGGTTACTAGTCGACTAAGAAGCTTCCTAGTCGACTAACAACATGGCCAGTCGACTACTACAACACGACTCTGTTTTTATTTCTTGAAAACCGTTCATTTTTTTCCGTTTTCTCTCTCTTTTCTTTGCATTTTCTCTCAAACTCCTCTTTCAAACCCTAACCCTAACTCTCCAAAACCCTCTCTAGTTACATTAAAGCTTTTATCCATCTTCTTTTAAGTGCATTCTTGTTCATATCTTCAATGGGCCCAAGGAAATAGGCTCCTACTCACCGTTCTCATGGAGAAGGTTCATCTAGGGCTCCTAGAACGTCCAAAGGAAAAAGGAAAGTCACTGAAGAGGTCACCACTCAAGCTTCTACTTTTCAACCTTACTCGGAGTTATTCTACACCCAAGAGTGCGAGCAAACCTACATCAGACACATCTCCACACGGACTGTGATTACGGGTAAAAGCGTTCCACAAAATTTCCTTAAATCTTTCTTTCCTTTTGTATATGCAAAATTCAGAGATATAGGTTGGTTGCACTTTATTGAATTGGCAAGACCAACTTGTAGAACTTTAGTTCGTCATTTTTATGCAAACTTGAGTGTTGGGAAGGGGTCCATTTATTCCAATGTTAAAGGGGTTCACATAACTTTTGATAAAGAAAATTTGGCCAATCTTATGGCAATTCGAACTGGAGACATGAAATGGTTTTCTAATGAATACCACCCCATCAAAAGTGGTAATTTTCCTTGGTTGGATGCCATTAGGCTCATTTATGGAAACCCTAACATGGAACTACATACTTTTGATTGCAAATCTACCTCCCAACTCACCCTTGATTGCAAAATTATTCTCTCCATCATTACACACAATATTATGCCCAAATCTGGTAGTTATTCATATATTTCTGATTGGCACATTTTTCTTATATGGGCTATATTGATGGGTGAACAAATTGATCTTGGTTTTCTTATTATTGATCAAATTCACACTGTTGCACCCAACCATACCTCTGCTTTGCCTTATGGAATGCTTTGTCTCAAATTTTTTCAATGTTTGGTGTGGATGAGATATCGGAGACGGACATTATAGTGAATGACCCCTCCAAGGACTCTAGTACCTTTTGTGAAACTACCTTGGTAAAGATGGGATACAAGTGGCTGGCGAATGAGAAAAGATTGATTGAGGATGCTACAAAGGTGAGTAAAAGGAGAAGAAAAGCCGCTGCCCCTCCACAAGCTCAAGGAAACGAGCCTCACGATCCCTACGAGCTCTTATTACATCGTTTCGATACCTTTTCTGTGGGAGTTCATGAGCAAATCAACTCTCTTAGGGTGCAAATGACCAATGAATTCAGGGATATTCGGGAGAAGCTTCACTTGGAACCTTATATGGAGGAAGCACCGGAGGATGAATCCATTAATCCTTCTCTTGATCCTCACCTTGATACTCCTATTGATCCGGCATTCAACCCCAACACTTATCTTTAGTGTTCTTATCTCTTCTTGAATACTTGTTTCAAACAATTTCCTCTTTGTTACTTTTTGGTTAGCATTTAATCCTTATGGTTTGACAACAATTGCTAACTCTTGAATTTATGGTTTATGACTTGAACATGTTGGTTGGTAAACTTATTTGGATATTTTGGAAATATTTATGCTTAACAATGTTTATGACTTGCCATATTTCCAATGACTTGTTGAAGACTTATTGTGATATCTTTAGTTACATATTCTTCCCTTGTCTTGTGCCTTATTTTCTTTTATCTTTCATCATATCCTTGTAGGACACATTGTAATCATATGCCCTTGATGGATAATATTTAAAACCTCTCGTATCCTACAATGATGTTTTGGAAAGATGACACTTTCTTTATCCTTAAAAATCATAGTATGACAAGTTATAAGATCCCTTGCTCTACTATATGTTTGGATATCTTTGCTATAACTTGTCTAGCTTGATTTTATTTGAGAAAAAGATATCTCACTCTACAAAATCTTATGATTCAAACTTATCCTTGGATATCATTTTCTCACCTCTTGATATTTGAGTAGCATTGTTTAATTTAATGCAATGTTTTAAGGGTTATAAAATTTTTTTGGAATGATTGATACAAGTTATTAATCACACTTTCACCCTCTTAACATGTTTATTTTAAACATTAATCTTTGCCACTCATTTAACTCTTTTTTTTTTTGGGAATAAACTTGTGTACTGATCTATTTCAAGTTCCTTGCACTATTTGAATTGCACTTCTGTATTTGCTTATGGTTAATTATGTCTGGTTGAATCTTTGTTCTCTCTAAATCTTTTCAACAAATCCTCCTTAGCATAATTTTTACCATCCTATCCTTTCAAATCTAGGCTACCTGTACAAATTTGAGGGCAAGCCTATGCTCTTTTATTTTGTAGCTAGTTTTATTTCAAATTGAGAGGACATGTATTTCTTTCAAACATCCTTGCACTTTCTAAGGGGGAGCTATTTATCTTTCTTTGGCACCTTTTTGTTAATGCCAAAAGGGGGAGAGATATGCATAATGTTCCTTATATAGAATTCATATGCATAATATTAGTAAACTTTGCACCATAAAATGAATATAGATCTTAGGCATTTGTCACCCAAGATATGCAATAAGACTCAAAGGTTTAGAATCCTTCTTATGCATATTGTTAAGGAGAGAAAGCACTAGCTAAGTAAATTCATTCTCATAAGCACAAGTTTACTCAATGTTTGTCCCAACAAAAAGGGGGAGATTGTTAGTCCTATGGCTTCAATCCTTAGTTGTTTATTAATTTTGATGATAACAAACATTGTGTAATGATTATGCACATTCATACTTGAATTGAACATTATGATTTGTACCAATCTTTATTGGCTAATTTGTTTGGTTAACTCTTCAATATTGCATATATCTTTGCTTATTGAATGAATCAGGTTATGGGCACTCTTATGAAGATTCAACATTATTTATAGCATTCTAAATGTGACTTATGAGAATCCATATTCTGTAAGACTCAAGAAGAAAGTTTCCCAAGATGAAGTGTTGCTCAAGCCATTTGTTCAAGCCATCTTGATGTCCAGCCTTGCACAAGATATAGGCTTGAAGACTTGAAGATTTTATTTATTTCTTGTGTATTTGCTTAGGACTCATAAATTGTGAATATCTCATTTTAGGATTAAAACTATATTGGCTTAAAATGAGCTTGACCCCTTGACCTCATTTTAAACATGGAAAAACCTTTTGATTAGTTAAAAAATGTTTTACAAACTTAGTGGGCCTTTTCCAAATCAAAGTATGGCTTAAAATTCATGAAAAATGCATTATGGCCTTCCTTAGTCGACTAACCCCTTGTGATTAGTCGACTAACTGCAAAGGCAATAGGCATGTTTCATGAAATATTAAGCTAGTCGACTAATTCTTGTTAATTAGTTGACTAACAGTTTTTTAGTCGACTAACTTTTAGTCATCAGTCGACTAATTGAGCCCGAGGAATTCTTTCCTAAGTGATTTTAAGTTGCTAGTCGGCTAACCCCTTTGTTACTAGTCGACTAACAAACCCAGAGTTCAAAATATATTGTTTTTACTTCTCTAGTCGACTAATTATGGTGTCCTAGTCGACTAACCGACTCCGGACACACTTTGTAAATGCATTTTAAAGGCTCTAGTCGAATAATCCTTGTGTGCTAGTCGACTAATGGTGTTCTGCAAATCATAACGGCTAGTTTTTGCAACCCAAACGGCTATATTCTTTCTCCCAACAGCCATATGATTAAGAGAGCCTTTAAATATCATTTGTATGAGTCCTGATTCAGTTAGTTATTCACTCCAAGCACTTTGAAACACTTTATACTCAAATCAATCTTAGTTTATCATTTGTTTGAATGATTCAAGCTTTTGAAAAATCATTATCTCTAAGCCAATACTACTTCTTAATCTTGAGAGATATTAGTTTGTGCTCATTATTGTATTTATCTACTCTTGAAGGAGCTCACATTTGTATTATCTTCATCTCTGTTATATTTTGTGAGATTGTAAGGGTTGAGTGAAAATCCTTGTGGGTGAGTGTCTTCCACCTTTGAAAGAAGAAAGCTTGTAAAGGTTTCTCCACCTTGAAGTAGTGATTCTTAGTGGATTGTGAAATCCTCAAGACGGGGCTCTTGAGGCGTGGATGTTGACGGAAATCGAACCACGTTAAAATCTTTGTGTTTGATTATCTCTATCTCTATCTCTTGCAATTAATTTATTTACTTGCTTGTTATATTGTTCAATTGTGATTCATAATCTATTACTCATTTGTCTTCAATCTAATTTACTTGAACCCAAATTTTAAATTGGATTTTTTGCTTCATAAAGTTTGTTATACTCTATTCACCCCCCTCTAGAGTATAATTTATGGGCAACAATTTTAAATTTCGAGGACGAAATTTTCAAAAGGGGGTACTATTGTGTTAACTCAAAAATTTTAAAATGCTTATTTTGAGGTTATCTATAAATTTTGGGGTGATTTGCAATTAAATAAAATGCATATTTAATATTTTATAGAAGTTGGGACATTTTTATAAATAATAAAGTCTTGTTTTGCAAACAAATTTAAAATTTCTAAATGAGTCCCCATATGCTTTCTTTAAAAACCGTGACAAGTCTTCATTTAGTTCCTCATTTTACAATCAGTTTGAGAGTTGAAAGAGAGAAGCTGAGAGGGAGCCGTGAGGAAGAACTGCCGAGAGGTGGTGGCCTTGCCGGATTGTTGGCCGTAACCTCGCCTGAAAGTCGCCGGACTCCATTGTTGACGAGGCTAAGGTAAGCTCAAGCTTACATGTTCTCATTATGCATCTCTTTTCTTCTTCTCTCTGGTATTTATTTGATTTTGTAGAGTTTTGAAATTTTATCATCTTGCATGTGGATTTAAATGGGTTGTATATGATTTTCAAACCTTGATCTCTTAAATTCATGGTGGGTTTTTATCAAAACTGACTTCAAACTATAGAGTTCATGTTTATAGACTTGCATGTATATAGATTCAAGGCTGTGATAAATTTTTTGGGGTAGATTTTAGCATGCAAAACAAGTTTGAAGAGTTTCATGTGAAAAACCGGACATACATGGGTTTGAATTTGGGATTTCTTTGGGCCGTGCATGTCGAACCTCTGCACTTTGAGTTCTATTTTGAAATTGGTGGCTAGATTAATGTTTCTTTAAGCTTGCTTGTAGTATCTCTGCTATTGGGATGGTTTAAAATTTGAATTTCAAGTGGCTGTAATGAAGATGGCTGTGGGAATGAGTAGCAGTCGTGACTGCTCGAAACTGAGCTTGGGTTTAGGTTTTTGAAATTTTACATTATTGGATCCATGTATTTTTCCAAGTTGAGTTGGAGTTTTAAATGGTGATTCAAACTTAATCCAAGCTGCCAGTGGTTAGAGTTGGGCTTTGAATATGAGTTTTTGATTTTATCTGTGACTGTGTTAAGGTTGTCATTGAGTAGCAGCCATGCACGGCTGCACTGTTTTAAGCTTGGGTCGATGAGGATGGGCATTTTATGAGTTTTTGGGTTTTAAAAATAGTTTTATGCAAGCCTTTGGAATTGCATGTGGATGGATTCATGTGTAAAATAAATATTTTGGTAAACTAGTAAAGCAAAGGGGCTGAAAAATGAATTTTGGATATGTTATAAATCTGTGTTTTAGTTTTTGAAATCATACTTTTCGGATATATGCATTTGAAGTTATGATTTTGAGTTTAAATAACAAATTACATGATTTTGAACATTTATGTATGTTGATACAAAGTTTCTGGTTGCTAAATCGAAGTTTAGAAAGCTTGGGGGTTTCATTAATGGCAGTTTTCAGCCATTGCAAGTCGAACCTGCGTGACAGGGGAGGCCTCTATCGATAGGGCTCTCTATGCCTATCGATAGAGCTGTTTTATTTCGGGTTCCAGCAAAAGAACTTTACCGATAATGGCTAAAAGCATTATCAGTAATGGTGGTTTTATATGACTTTTTTCCTTTGTTTTCTCTCCAAACTTGTTTTCAACATAACTTTCGCATACGGACTCTGTTTTGGGAATATTTTATATGCACGGAAAGCTTGTAAAGTATAGTTTCACAATTTCTTGTTTTGAAGTCAAGTTACTTTTGGAGAGAAAAATATTCTGGAAATACCATGTTTACCCCTCGTGTGTGCACTTTGTCTACTTTGGCTTTTATCCTCAAATCCACTTTACTTTTGGTCATGGAATTCAACGTGTGGCATCTTGGCACAGCTGGGGGATATGTTTCAGAAGTTTTAAAGTCTTGGGTTTGGCATTTTGGGGTTTTGAATCCTTAGAGTCATGAGTGAGCATTTTTGAGAGTCACATTGCCTTACTTTTGAACTGTGGCTGCTTGTGCTTTCTTTTGATCTTTCTTGCTTGCATTATTGTTTGTTTCTCAGTGTTGGTTGGGTCTTTTGGAGGACCACTTGCATCGGGTGCATCAGGCATTGCATTAGGAAGCTCATGGAGCCACAAGGGTTGGATAACACAACTGCATTGAGGTAGGGATAAGTAACCTTTTTTACCGTTGGTAATGATATATCTATTTTGCAACTGTTATGAGAACACTGTACATTTCTAAACACTTACTGAACTTTATGATTTATTAATGGTTTCGAACCTTAATCCTTGTTTTATTCTATTATGAGAATGATATGAATTATGAACCCTGATTTATAAGGATATAGTTTATGAGTGGTTGAGAACTCTGTTTTATATTGAACTGTCAGCTAGATACATGGAATACACTGGTTTATGAACTGTAAAACTTGTGTGGCATCATCAAATATATGAAAGGTTTTCCATAGAAATGTTTTACAAATGATGTACTGTTTATAACTTGGGAATGGGTTCTTTCTACTAAATACTTTATGAATAAGGCTGATTGGGCTATAAACTAAACTGTTTTATGAAATTATGTGCGATGTTGGTATTTAATTATGCCCTACCTTTCAAACGGTTTATGGACAGAGAAAATGGTTTGTTTAACTTGTGAGCCATTCCAAACTCCTTTTTGAAAGACCATGAATTTTGGAAATCTGTTTATATAACTGTTTTGAGCTGAGGCTCTGGAAGTGTTTATATTTAAAAATGGAACGCCTACTTATGGGTTCCGGTTCACTATATATTGGATACCATGCGTGGTAGAGGTTTAGGCTTGAGCTTGCTCCCCTAATCTCATTATGATGGATTCTAGTTGTTGAGATGAGATATTACCACGTGAGGATGTTGGCGGCAATGTGACTACGGTCCCGGTCTCATCTCGGTGGACATGGCATGATGATTAGTTATATATCTTTCAGGACATGCATTATTTTATATATATATATATATATATACACGAT
This sequence comes from Hamamelis virginiana, assembly GCA_017140935.1. Taxonomy (NCBI): domain Eukaryota; kingdom Viridiplantae; phylum Streptophyta; class Magnoliopsida; order Saxifragales; family Hamamelidaceae; genus Hamamelis; species Hamamelis virginiana. The sequence continues at coordinate 480,210 of JAESVK010000890.1, read as the reverse complement.
TGTGGACTGAATTGTATCATTGGGGGTTTGGGGTCGATGGCTACTCTTAATTATATTTTGGGTACGAGAGAGACTTCGTCCCTAGCCTGGTTTAGTAGTAGCTTGGTTGAGCTAAAGGTTTGTTAGCCTAAAAATCAACAGCCCTATAATATAATTCAGTCCAAGATTGGATATGCTAGGGACCTAGCGAAGTGACGCATATGCCAGTCAGGCCGAACTCCATACCGATGGATATACTAGGGACCTACGCGCGATTGGGCATATTATGGACCCTGCGAGGTGACTAGTGCCATGCTATGGATTAGGACGTTATTTGGCTATTGTCCACATGCGATGGGACATTCCGCATACGAGGCATATGCCTTGTTACTGTTACTGATATTGTTACCGGAGATTATAGTTTTTCACTGAAAGTCCACACTGCTTTTAAATTACTGTTTATGGAATTGATTTATAAATCTTATGAATTCTTGAAATGTGAACTTTATATAAATATTCCATGTATCACTATGTTGTTATTAATGCGTAGAGGTTACATTATTCCTACTGAGTAAGTTGAAGCTCACCCCTGCTTTTATGCAGCAGATTTCAGGTTAACTCGGGGTACATGTTTGCTTGGCATATTTCGCTGCATTGGATGTGATGGATAACTACATAAGTGCTTTCTGCATCGATTCTATATGTTGTCCCAAATATATAACCCTAGAGGGTTTCAATTAATTACCCAATAAAAATTAGTGTTCAATTAGTGATAACAGAAGCAATAATATAAATGCAAGTAATTGAAAGAGAGAAGGGAAGAGAAATCAAACACAAAATTTGACGAGGTTCGGACTCCGCCTACTCTTCGCCTTGTGTCTCAGCCCAAGGATTCCCCAACAATCCACTAAGGATTAGCTCCTTCAAGGTGGAGAAACCTTTACACGATCTTCTTTATCCCAGGTGGAAGACCCTCACCTCAAGCTCACAAAGAACTTAGCAAATGGCTCACAAAGAACCCACTAGTGCTCACAAAGAACACTTCTTCAAGCTTCACAAAGAATGCTTGGCCAATGCTCACAAAAAGCAACTCTCCAATGCTCACCAAGAGCACTCACAAGATTCACAAAGAGATGAGATATAGATACAACAAGAAAACTCCCCAATGAGTAGATGAAATACAATTGAAAGCTCTCACTAATATCTCTCAAATAGATGAACTAGATTGGCTTCAAAAGAGTATGATGATTTTGACTAAAATCACACAAGAATGATGTGAACTATGTTGGTATATGTTTGAGTGTGATCATTAGCTCATTCAAGACTCATATGATGAGTATTAATAGCCCTAATAATGAATATGGCCGTTTAGAGACAAAATAGAGCCGTTAAAAACTAGTTGTTATGAAGTGTCAGGTTGATTAGTCGACTAGGCACATGTGTTAGTCGACTAGGAGGTTTAAAATACCTTAAAAACACTTTCCGGGCACGGTTAGTCGACTAGGCAAAGTGGATTAGTCGACTAATAGGGTGTTTAGTCGACTAGGACAAAGTGTTAGTAGACTAGAGGCTTATTTTTCCAGAAAACAGCTACTGCACTTCGATTAGTCGACTAAGCATGGGTGTTAGTCGACTAAGGCCAATTTTTTCATTTTCTGAAAGTTACATATTTAAAAACTAGACTTCTCAAGCTTTCCGTGGCCGCCAAGATCATCGAAAACGGAGTCCGGATGAGAGAGATATGCCCATTTTAAGTTGGAAGTTTTCGTCAGGAAAAATTCAGCATTTATAAAACCAAATTACAACCTAAACAGGCAAAATTTGAACATGAGTACCGATACTCATTATCCAGTACCGGTACAAAAACCTACTGCCTCAAAAATTAATATTCAGTACCGGTACTCGAATTCCAGTACCGGTACTCAATTGCAGAATTTGTCTTCAAACTTCATTTTCCCAGCTTTTCGAACCACTAGCTCACATAATGCATCCTTGAATCACACGGGCTTTACAAGACACTTTCCAAAGCTATTTGGGATCACCAACAAGCGGCAACGGCGGTGAGACGAATCAAGCTTTCCTTACTTGGATCGAAAAATAGGATAATAAACACCATTCGACCTTCTATGACCTGAAATCATATCAAATCATCAAACGTATTTATTCACCACAAAAAGAGACTTAAATGCATGCAAATAACAAGGATAACACAATATGAAACATGTACTTTATGTGTCTAACATATATATATATATATATATATATATATATATATATATATATATATATATATATGCATGTCTTAAAAGATAAATAACTAATCATCATGCCATGTCCACCAAGATGTGACCATGAACTGAACATATACTGGAGTCAAGTCATGTTACCGCCAAAATCCTCACGTGGTAATATCTCATATCAATAACCAGGATCCATCGTAGGGAGGTTAGGGAGCGAACTTACGCCTACACCTCAAACACACATGGTATCCAATATACAGTGAACCAGAAACCCATAAACAAGCGTTTCTATTTAAATTCAAATACTTCCAGAGCCTTGGCTCAAAACAATTATAAAAAACAAACTTCCAAAATCATAGTCTTTTCCAAAGAGTTAGGAATGATTCACATATAAAACAAACCATTTTCCTTATTCATAAATCTATTTTAAAAAATAGGGCATTCTTGAATATCAACGATGTATATCTTTTTGTAAATCAGTTTAATTAGAGCCCATCAAACATGTTCATAAAACATTTAATATAAAAGCACCATCACCACATTTATCCATAGTACATCATTTATAAGCATTTCTAAATAAAACCTTCAATACAGTTCGTCAGAAGATATAAACATACTTTGAAAACTTTCCAACATCATGGATTGATTTTATTTTATAAACATGCCACACAGTTGAATATTTCATAAAGCAGTATATTCCATGTATCCATTTCTCAATATTTGTCATATCATTTGTAAAGCATTCTAAAATAATGCATCATCATCAATAGTACAAGGTTGCGTATTCCTACCTCGATACCACAGTGTATTCCAACCCTATTCGGCTCCATGAGCCTCCCAAATACAATGTTCAATGCACCCAATGTAAGTGGTTCTCCAAAGAACCTTTCAAACTGAAAACAACATATAATACAAGCATGGAATCACAAATAAGTACAAAAGATTCACAATATCAAAAAAAATACAAAACATATCTCAAAACTGCTCACTCGTGATTCTAAAGACATAAAATCTCAAAATACCCAACCAAAAGTCTAAAGGTTTTTAAAATACAATCCCAAGGAAAAGAAAACAAAGCAAGGGAGTAAAACAGAAGAAAAGAATGAAGAAAGTCAAAAAGAGAAAATGTCTATTGATAGACATACCTTTCCTATCGATAGGTACCAACCTCTATTGATAGGATACTTCAACCTATCGATAGGAACCTTTGCAGGATTAAAACTCTACAGACGAAGGAGCACCTCTATCGATAGGAGTCTCCACTTGATAGGGCACCTCCAGATTTGTCACGTTTGAGCAGTTTTCTGCACTTTTTCTCCCAAAACCTTTAAAACTTTACCAAATCAAAATCCAACCGTTCAAATTATAAATCAACCAAAAATAAGCTTATACAACTTTGAATCCATCAAAATCTCAAGATCCAATGGTGAAAATAGGAAAACCACAAAGTTTTAGGCGTAAAACCCACATAAACTCAAATTGAAAATTATACTCAAAATTAATCCCAAATTCCCCAATAGACCAACAAAATACAATCCTAAACACCTCAAATCAACTGATTTAAATTTCCCATCACTCCGTTCCTCACGAATTTAACAATTCCACCTCAAAACCCAGAAAGTGGGTTTGATCCCAAAATGAAAAAGAAAAAGAGTAGAAGAAAAAGAGTTATTTAGCGTATCCACATCGACGACAAGGTGATTCTTGGTGAATTTTCAACTACAAGATTTCTCTTTCTCTCTCCCGAGTTCTCTTGGTCTCCCTCGAGCTTTCCAATCGGTTGATGAATGAAATAGATAAGTTTAAAACTTATAAACATATCCAATGGCATAATCGTAAATATTTCAAAGTTTATTTTTTTTTTTACAATAAAATACTATTTTAAAAACACAGGTTATCACAAAATGGACGTAACAAAAGATATTCCTTCGACTTAAACTCCATAAGAATATTCTTGCAAATCATTTTCAGTGTACATGTTCACTAACATGCACCGACAGATTAACTATAGTATCACTACACAGATAGGAAAGACAGACTACCTATCCTCCCATTGGAGTTAGTTTAAATATGTGCTACTCTTAGTGGTTTATAAATTTCCACTTTAATAAACCTATGAGTAGGAACTCTTTAAAATAAATGTGTATGAAAAATATCAGTCTCCCTATCTCAACAACTTGAGATGTATATTTCTCTTGTCATTTATTCATGGACCTTATCATATACATTTAAATATACAAGATAAGTTATACCTTCTAATTAATATAATATGAAATTGATATGCCCTTCAGGATTGGTTTTAGGGCATATCTCTAACACTGAAGAAATAGTTGACAGATGTGCCAGTGACAATGAAGATGTTGATCACCTAACTAGGGGAGGCTGACATTTCAAGACCACCTATTTGAAGTCTGATAACCCATTGGGTGAGTTAAAAAGGCCTCAACCCTAGAAGTCTTTAAAAAAGAAGAAAGATACTCAAACAATTAAAAAGAACTCAAGCCAACATTGCAATCTGAGGTTTACTCATGGCATCTCAGAAGCACCGTCAGACCATCCTAAGGTTACTCAACTAAGTACAAGTACCAATTGATACTTCGCTCGAATGACTAGTCAGCTTAGTAAGCCCAGTTCACCATGGGCTTTTCATTTTATTTGTTGAAGAAGATTTACCGAAGAATGGGCCAAATCATCTTCAAGCCTTGTATACTACTATTAACATTATAAGAAAGAGAGTCCCCACAGTTTTGATTAATAATGGGTTTGCATTAAATGTGTATCCGTTAAGCACTATTACATCATTGGGAATCGAATCGTCAAAATTCAGGTCGTCAAGGCAAACAGTCAGAGCTTACGACAATACCCGAAGATAAGTAATAGGCATGATTATCCTCCCTGTAACTATTAGGCCAATAGAATTTTATGTGAACTTCAAAGTCTTGGATGTTCTTGCTTGTTTCCTTGCTTTTAGGAAGGCCTTAGATTCATTCAACTGGGACTGTACCCTCTTCTCTCCATCAAAAAGTCAAGTCCCCTCACCAAGGTTCAGTGGTGACTTTAAAAGGGGGATTTCGAAGCAAGTAAGAACACTATTGAGACCCCATTTTTGACTCATATGGCATAAGTCATCATTTCATGTCCCATTAGTTGAGAATAACCAATTAGTTTTGGAGAAAGAGGCCTCAAAACCTTAGTTCTCTAAAATACCATTTTCCTGAGGTAGATAGAGGCTATTATTTCATGTAGGTTTTTATCTTGGAATCGAGTGATTTTTTTTTGCATTTAGTTTTTAGAGAGTCTAGGAATGTCCAAAAATAAAATTTCATGCCATTCTGATTGAAGCTCGATGGATAATAAAAACTTTTGTGACTTGAAGGGCAGAATAGTCATTTTTCTTGCATAATTTCCGTTTGACCTCCGAATTAGTCCCGATTTGTTTTATTGGATTTGTATGGATGTTTATAGTCTAATTAGAAGATTTAATCAAGCATTGGCATGGTTTGAGATCGATTTTGCTCATAATGGTTCATAAGGGGTCAATTGACCATCTTTAGGGTTTTGATATAAAATGACCGGGATTCATCATTTTTCAAAATTTTTGACTTTTATAACTTTAAAATTCTTTCAAAACATTTTTTTAAACATGTTTTAAGAAGTTGCAATTGTTTTGCAATCTATCGGTTAGTCAATTTCAAAACTCTAATTTGAGCGAAAATGGCTCATAACAACTAAATTGGCTTGGTTAATCTAAACCTTTGACTTAGTTAATCCTTCTTGTGAGAATCCCAGAGTTCCTCCATTAACATCAAATGGATTCATGTTGATCCTTCTTAAGATGATTTAGAAACCTTGGAAATCATACTTCAACTTTTGTGGTGGGGAATTTCTATGGAGATAGGAGATTTCTCGTTACTTTTGATTGAGAAATTAAAAGTGGGGCCAAACAATTTGGTTGCTGAGCATGCTATGGAGAATGAGGACTCGTGGAGTTTGAGTTGAGGAGATCTTAGTACACTAGGCCTGGGTATTGGTGAGAACAAGTGTATGGTATAATCTCTAAACTTTTTTTCTATAGTAGATTGTTTTCTAAACTCTTTTTTCCCGAAAGGGTTTCCACGTAAAATCTGTGTCCTATGGATTGTTTTATTATGTTGAGTAATGTTTGAATTGACTATCAAGAACGATGGAATGATTTCTGCCTTGTTCATGGATCCCTTTTGATAGTCTCAATGTTATGTGGTTTTATTGCTAATGATGTGTTTGAGTTTATTACAAAGCTATTGATTTTAATTAGTTACTTGTGTGTAGTGATCATGGGTGTGTGATTTCCTGTGGTAGTGTTCTTAAGTATTTTAGATCTAGGTGGACTTGTATTTTTTTCAGCTTTAGTAGCTCATTTTGACTTAGAGCTACCTCAAATGGATGTGAAAACTGCCTTTTTGAATGGAGGACTTGAGGAAGAGGTATACATGATTCAACCTGAAGGTTGGACTTCAGATAAAGGCAATCACTTGGTTTGCAAATTGAAGAAATCAATATATGGGCTAAAACAGGCATCCAATCAATGGTATTTAAAGTTTCACGATGTTATTACTTCATTTAGTTTCCAGAGAACATTATTAATCAATGCATATACCTTAATGTGAGTGGGAGCAAATTTATTTTCTTAGTCCTATATGTTGATGATATTCTACTTGCATCTAGTGATTTGGGATTACTGCATGAGATGAAACAATTTCTGTCTGGAAACTTTGATACGAATGATTTAGGTTAAGCTTCTTATGTCATTGGCATAGAGATTCACAGAGACAAATCTCAAAGGACTTTAGGATTGTTAACAAAGTTCTAAAGAGATTCAGAATGAAGGACTATTCATCTAGTGTGATACCTATTGCAAAGGGTGATAGATTCAGTTTAAATCAATGTCCAAAAAATGTTGTGGATCAATAATAGATGAAAAACATTCCTTGTGCATCTGCAGTTGGCAGTCTGCTTTATGCACAAGTGTGTACTAGGCCAGACATCAGTTTTGCAGTAAGAATATTAGGCAGATAACATAAAATTCAGGTATAGAACATTGGAAGATGGCGAAGAAGGTCATGCGATATTTGTAAGGAACCAAGGAATACATGCTCACATACAGAAATTCTGACCATCTAGAAGTGGTTTGTTATTCAGATTCGGATTTTGTTGGATATCTTGACATTAGGAAATCTACATCAGGATATGTTTTCCTATTGGCAGGAGGTGCTATATCTTGGAAAAGCACCAAACAGACACTTACAGCTTCATCCACTATGGAAGCAAAATTCATCGCATGCTATGAAGCTACTACACTGGCATTATAGTTGAGAAATTTTATCACAGGGCTTAGAATCATAGATTCTATATCTAGGCTAATAAATATTTATTGTGAATTCTATAGCTGTGTTTTTTTTTAGGCACAACAAAAGAGGGAGTCGAAACAAGCACATTGACATAAAGTATTTTGTTGTGAAAGAAAATGCTCAAGAACACAAAGTGGTCATTGAGCACATAAGATCGGACCTAATGATTGCGGATCCCATGACAAAAGGACTGCAGCCTAATTTGTATAAAGTACACGTGGATCATATGTGTGTTATTAGTTCATTTGACGTTTGATACGCTCTTTTATGAAAACACTATTTGGTTAGTATTGTAGAATGAAGTTCAAATTTCTGTCTATTTTTTTTTTTTTTTTTTTGTGCACATAAAATAATTTTAGATGACAGAATATCCACTGGGACAATAAAGTTGGATCTTGAATAACTTATAAGAAGTTCATTCATACAGAAAGAAAGACCACATAAAGCACTTACCTAACGTACCGTTTGTTTGCCAGTAATGTAATGTGATTACGGGGTGAATCACATTACTTGGGAATGAGAATGTGTAATGTGATTACTCTCCACATGTTTGGATATGTTTGCAATGTGTAATCATATACCCACACAATTACATTACTAGTGTTTGGATAGGTATGTAATGTAATTTCCAATTCTTAACATTTGACCATAATACCCTCATCATATTAGAGGGCACATAACTTCCAATTTTGAATCGGTACTTGCTAAATGATTGGATTGATACATGGTTAAAAAAAAAAAAAAACAATTTTGAAAAGTCAAATTGAAAGCACCCCACACCATCTCTCTCTCTCTCTTCATTCCTCTTATTCCCGAAATCTTCAAGCAGCTGTGCCCTACCCCAACTCACTCTCCAGCCAATCACCTGCTCCGGTAATAACCATAGCCGCCGGCGCGTCTCATCTGGCCGCTGTCGCTGGCCATCCTCTTCGGCGAGTCTTTTCCTCGCTACCAGCGTTGCACAACCATTGCATTCCGGTAAGTTTCTTCCTAGCTACTGCCGCTACCGTTGCATCAAAACCCATAACCCCTTCACACCTTGTCTCTCATTTCTTAGCTACCGCCGCTCCCATTGTGCATCTCACCCTCCATTTTTGATCTTTTCCACCAACTATTCTCACCACCGGCGTTACAAGCCGACAAGATCTTTCATCGCCAGTCATCACTTCCAACAGTGCATTCTGGTGAGTTCTTTGCCTCTATTAACCCCCATCTCCGTTCATTCACCCCCATTTCAACACACCTGAAATCATGCGATAGCATAGCTCAGTACACTAGCTAAGGTTCAGAAGTGAAGAAGGTAAATCGGCTTTGTATTAGCTGGTGGGATATGATGGTAATATAAATCGGCTGATGTTCAAAAATGAAGGGCACGATGGTCATTTTGATTTTCATTAAACCTTTTACCCGCAATCCAATTCAAGATTACCACGTTCAAATCTGCATTGCCATTACAAGACTTTGGGGCATTGCGATTAGGCGTAGTAATCAACATTACGGGCCTTTTGCAATGGCCAAACAGGATTCTACAATATAATGTAATGTGATTACACATTACAGGGCTGATTACTGGCAACCAAACACTACCTAAGGGTATCAATTGCATTGTAATACATGGAAGAAAATACTCATTAAATGGAATATACTGCTACAATTCATGTATTGAAACTCTTGGCTTGAGTATACAGTTTTTCCACAACAATAAAAAAAGGTAGTTATATTTATGGACATACTACAGTTCTTAATTACCCTATTATGTCATAAAGGCTAAGTGGGAGAATGTTAGAATCATCTCCAAAATTAGGAGACTAATGTGGCCCACATGCCATATCTCCCATGTGGTTACTTATTGGTTAGCAGGTAATTAAAAGTAATTGCCTATTTTCTCATGTTATCAGATAGTGGATTATGGGGTGGTAGTGTTTAAGTGGAATGCATCCACTAACTCCCTCAACTTCTAGTAACTACATTTTTTTATGGATAAGGGGTATTTAACGTTGAGAGATGAAGAGGTCCCTAGCCCAACAATCATTCGCCTGTAAGTCTCCATCTAACTTCAGACATAGAGTTGTTAAGATAGGCTGGAAGTCGCTTCTTCATTTGGGAAACAAAAGTGAAAGTTAGAAGGAACATATGTTTGTGGACTCTAGTCTTCATAAACTTAAGATAAACATCCCTATTCTTGGACAATAATGGCTGAAGGTAACTTCAAACTTCCACATTTAATTTTAACAATTCTAACATGGTTTCGTGCTTTTTTTTATGGGGATCTTAACGAATTGGGACAACATTTTTGTTTTGTTTTGTTTGCTTATAATAAAAAATTCTAGAAAATGAATTTTGAGTTCATCTTTTTGTTATAGCTTCTAGACTCATTAAATTACATTATGCATGAATGATTTACCAGTTGAAGTTGATTTACTAATCGACTGATTATTATTATTATTATTATTATTTTTAATAATCGTTATCTCGCGAGAAAATTTCCATTACTTGTCTATATAGTTCTGTATATAAAATTTTATTGCTAATTTCCATAAAGTCCACTGAATTTCCAGCGAAGAGTATTTCCACTGATGGTTTTCTGATATGTATGTTTTATTTGACATGGGTGGGATGTTTGGATAATATGAAAAATGGGTTAGGTGGATGTTGAAACCAAGGCAGTACAACATAGACTTTAATTCCTTTTCTCACCCAATAAAGGGAAAATAGAAATGCTCCACATCAATACCCACCTATCACTCCCTTATTTACAATGATGCCATTTTGCCTAATTTGGATTCTTTTTTTCCTCAATCGATTACAAAAATGAAACTCACATTAAAATAATTACAGAAATATAATTTTCTGACAAAAATGCCCTTTAAAAACATATAATCATCTAACTTTGACGAAAGCGGGATTCAATCCCAAGTTTAATCATGATACAACTTCCTTTATCGATCAGTAAGTTAGTTAAAATCTTCTATACTAAATAAATCACTATAGTTACAAACAATTTGACTCCTCCAACCACCGAATTTGGTTGGAACTATTACAAAGAAGAAAATTTTCTTTGGATTTTCAATTCAACTTATTTTTATTATTATTACAATTTATAAGTACAATTATTCTTGGATAAATTATACTTAACTTTTCTTGATATATATATATATATATAAGTACACTCTTCTTTTGTTAGTACAATTGAATAAATGCTATGCACGAATTATATGAAATTATAATATTTATTTTAATCAACACATAACACTTTGTCAAACAAAGCTATCGTTATTTTTTCATTAACTCAGTAGAAAATCTAAAATAAGAATTAGCTTTCAAAATATTGAATGGATTAGTCTTAAAATGTACTTGGGAATATTGAAACATATGTTGTACATGTACTATTTTTTTTACAACGGCTGGAAAGTTGTGCCAATTCTTGATTTTTGGTATCCGTGTGGAGTCATCGTGAGGAAAGAGCAGCATACTATGGCAAGTTTTGGATATATTTTTTGTTGATAATATATATAGTCTTAGGTGAATCTTATGGAAATTAAATTAAGTACGAATTTAAATTTAGAAAATTTTCATTGAAAAAAAAAAAAAAAGGTTATCAAATTGTGGGATGAAATAATTGATTGGTGATATTAATTAGAGGAAAAAAATTAATATGTACAACTCACGGAATGCAACTGGATTCTTAGTTGCAATTAGGTTGGGAGGGAGGGTGTGATGGATTTAACAATAATAGTAATTTGTAGTCATTGATTTGCAGAAGAGTCCCCTTTAACTCACACTTTTTTTTTGGATGACGAGGGTGTCTGGGCCAGCTTACGCGCACCTCAACTAATCCCCGGGTGACCGCAATACCCTACTAACCACGGACATCAGGTAAGACACAAGGCAAATACCTTGGGTAGGTGGCTCAAGAGACTCGAAACGGAACCTCGGACTTGGTACGCTGAAGCTCAACCATCTGAGCTACCCTCCTGGGTTAACTCACTTTATTCATCCAAAGGTCACATATACAAGAAATTTCCATTTATGTATTAATGGTTAGTTCACAAGATGTGGTTCTTATAAAAAGTTAGTGTGGAGACCCATATTTATTTATATTCTATAAAATTAATAACTCGAATAATTCGTCACATATATGCTCAACTCACACCCTACTCTTGGAGAGGTGTCTAAAGTGAAAAAGGTGAAGAATGGATGTGGGATATCAACACACATCATTTGAAACATCAACTCATCTTTTGTTTGGAAAATGAAAATTTCAAGGCTTCCCTATTACATATATAATTCTTACTAAAACACAAGGGCTTCCCATCTTCTTTAGGGCATTCCCCTTTTGTCTTGGTTGAAGGTCTAGTAATCCTTCTTTTCGATTTCAATCAGGATACAAAAAGATTGTGGAATCCCATATAAGGGAAGTCCTTTTATTTGACACCTTTCAACATCAATATTATACCTTGTTTGGATAAATTACTACTTTATGTATTTTACTTTTAAAAGTAAAAATAAAAATTTTGAATGTACCAAGTGTTAATAATATTTCAACTTTTAAAAGTATTATTGATACTTTAGACTATTAATTGTTTTTATTATTTATTTATTTATTTATTATCTTTTAAAAATAAAAAATAGCAAATAATAGACTTTTAGCTTATTCAATCTAACCATAAATAATCATTCTTTCATGTATCCTCTTTCAAAATTGGCAAAAAAAAAAAAGAAATAAAAGAAAAAAAAAACCTTAATCACCTGCACGGCTGCACAAGACAGCCATATGACTTCATGTAGTGGCATCTTCGTAATTTGGGAGGCAGCCATAGCGAAGGAGAATTGTAGTTGTATGGACAATCCCATTATAAAGAAAGAAGAAAGATGCGTTTTCTTCTTTCACGCTCTTCACTAATATCCGTTCCTTCTCTCTCTCTCTAAACTTCCTTTCTGTCACACCGTTTGCTCAATCGGAGCATTATCAGAGAGAAAGAGAGAAAATGGCCTTTCAGAAGATCAAGGTCGCCAACCCCATTGTTGAGATGGATGGTCAGATCTCTTTCTCTCTCTATTCTTTCTTTGATCCGATTCATTCAAATCGTCCTATTACATAGATCTACTTTTCTGTTCATGTTTTTTTTTTTTTGGTTTTCTGTCTGAATCCATACATTCTGCTCAGCTATATACTATCTGTACGATATCTTCAACAATAAAGAATGACTTTTGATTCTCAGAATAATTCCATTTGAATACTTTCTAACGTCTAAAAGTGGGTAGATGTAGGTCCTGTTCTCATTGTCGGACCTACTTTAACAATCAAATTAATTAACACTAATCAACTTGAACTGGATCTATCAAATTGTACAACTGTTTGATGATTTTTAAACATAGAAGAAAACTTTTACATTTCAAGTTGATTTGATTCTTTCTTGAACTCGATCTCTTTTATGTACATAATATAAATCTAAAACACTCATCCTTGTGCTTGGTATATTACCCCTTTGATCGTAGTCGTAACTTGATAATTGCTTTGAATCATGGCCAGGGTCAACGGGTGCCTACTTAACAAATCAAAATGATGCCTTTCAATTCTTCTTCTTCTATTTATTTAATTTTTTTCTTTTTCTTGACATGTTTGCTTTGAGATTATTTCTATCCATAAATTTGTGACGTGGTGTATGCTCTAGATGTGGATTGAGTATACATTTGCTTTATGAGTTCGTTCTTGAAATATTGAAACGAATTTGTGTAGCGGATTTTCATTGAAATGTGTTGATTGTGTCATCTTGTCCATTGATGTATATTTCGTTGCTCAACACTCCTACACTCCTTTAGGAGCCAATTCTAAATTGAATAGATTAGGTTTCAATACAATAGAATAGATTTAGAATTCTATTTCATCTGTTTGGGATGAACCTCAAATTGAATTCATTCTGAGTGTATTTCGTGTATTATCCTTGTTAGAGCATTTATCAGAGTAATAGGGAGGGTATTTTTTTCATATAGTTTAAAATAGAGGGATGATTTTGGAAGTCAATAAAAGTGAGCGTAAAATGATATCTATTCTAGCCAAATCCCACCACTTTTGATAAGAGTTGCAAATCCGACAAATTGACACAAAATTAGAATTGGAAATCAATTCTTTTGTACTTTATGTCCCTCCAACCAATGGATTTGATATAAAATAAAATTGCGAATGAATTCTATTCTAGTTTTTATGGTTCCAAAAGGAGTTTGGGCATTGATCTCAATTTCATCCTTCCAGTCAATGTCGATTACAGTTGCCATATTCCGTAGTATCTACCATAGATTTAAATGTTCTATGAAGTAGCAGTATTGCATTGGTATAAGGCAACATGCCTTTATGATGGAAATTGCTGATGCCAAGAGAAAAAACTAAAGCACCGTGGCAAGTCACAAGCATGAAAGAAATCTTGTGAAAGGATCTTACTAACAATCTCTCTGAAATTGATTGGAGAAGAGTGTCGGATGACAAACGTCCTTGTGAACCACAAAGAAGAGCAAAGGTGCTACAGTTTATCTTGTGAAGTTCCCATTGAAAAATAGAAAGATCATCAAAGTCCTTGAAATTTGACTAGATATCAGGCTATGAAATTCTCGCATCCTTGAGACTTAAATTGTGTGTTTTCTTGACATTGTATATATTTTGGCAAATAGTGAACTCTCTCTCTATCTCTCGCTCGGATTATTGAGATTTCTTTCCCTTTTGTCTGTCTGTCTCTGACTATGCTTTTATTTATATAATATGATGTAGGAGATGAAATGACTCGAGTTTTCTGGAAATCAATAAAGGATAAGGTAATGTGGTATTTTCCTGGATTATTTGTTCAAATGTTTTTCTATTCCTTCTCTCCTCCCTTCCTTATATTTTTGGGTTTGTCATCACGTAATTTGAGGTAGTCACTTATATGTGTAAACTGCTCTGATATGTTGACAGCTCATTTTCCCCTTTCTGGAGTTGGACATCAAGTATTTTGACCTTGGCCTTCCTTATCGTGACGCCACTGATGATAAAGTTACTATTGAAAGTGCAGAAGCGACTCTTAAGTATGTGTTGGCATTCGTATTTAAAGTTTTTCTTATTAAAAGCAAGCTCTTGTACAAATGTCTTCCTTTTTCCTTCTTTTTCCATTTCTTGTATAGTATCAAAAGTTGTGAACATATTGTTTCTTCCATCTTTGTTATTTTCTGTCCTCTAGTTTTCACTGTTGCTAGTGTTTCATTTGCTGTATATTTCTGCATCTATTGTGATGCATTAGCTGTGTGAAAGATAAGATATGTCAGTATTTGCTTTGGTGCTAGTTGTCAACAATCTTTGGTTAGTCATTATGCTGAAGAAGCAGAAAAGGCGTTTTGTGCTTGAATTTTGTTCACTCCTACCTGTCATTTGATTACAGTATTAACTAAATTGCAATCTTTTGCTTCCTTTATTTTAATTTTTAATTTTTTAACTTTGATGAACATGGTGTTATTGTAGGTACAATGTAGCAATCAAGTGTGCAACTATTACTCCAGGTACATAGCTAAATTAAATTGGAAACAAACACTCAGTTTACTTTTGAACTGTTGAACCTTCTCAATTTTAGTGGCTAAGTGACATTTCATTATGCAATGAAGTATTGCCAACATTTTAATGATATACGGTTTGATTATTGATAGATGAAGATCGTATGAAGGAATTTAACTTGAAGCAGATGTGGAAGAGTCCAAATGGAACAATTAGAAATATTCTAAATGGTCAGTAATGTTGCACATACTGGGTTCCAATTTCATGACTTTAATTTGATTTACATTTACGGATGATTCATCCTGGGCTATTGTCATTGGTACATGCAGGCACTGTCTTCAGAGAACCAATTCTTTGTAAAAATGTTCCTCGACTTGTCCCAGGTACCATTTTTAACATTGTTGTTTCATATTTTTAGTGATGGAATAAGAGCCATACTAAGTGGTTCTATTGTCAGGTTGGACAAAGCCGATATGCATTGGAAGGCATGCTTTTGGTGATCAATACCGAGCAACTGATGCAGTTATTAAAGGACCTGGGAAACTCAAACTGGTGTTTGGTAAGATTCTTTCTCTGGTTGGTAGCTTTCTGTGACTCCTGCAATTGTATCTCAACTAACGCTTTGATAGTTGCCGCACAACTTGCTAGTTGTATAATTATTGAAGCTTTATTACCTTCTTTGCTTGCTTTATAAGAAATGGGTGATGAGAAGCAGTGTCTAACATGTTTGCAGTACCAGAAGGACAAGATGGAAAGACAGAGTTAGAAGTTTTCAACTTTACAGGTGCTGGCGGCGTAGCCTTGTCCATGTACAACACTGATGAGGTTTGAATTTGCAAATGACTTGGTGTTCTGATTGAAGTCAAACTTCTAGATTGCTGCAGGATACTGATCTTTTTCTTTCTATTTTCTGAACTGGAAATTCAGTCCATTTATGCTTTTGCTGAGGCTTCAATGAATACTGCCTGCCAGAAAAAGTGGCCGCTTTATCTTAGCACAAAAAATACTATTCTTAAGAAATATGATGGAAGGTAAGCAGCTTGCTCATTTAGGCTGTCCATTTAATTTGTTTCTTCCTTTTTTGGTTCTTTTTTCCTCCAGTAATCTCTGTTAATTTAGTCGGGCACATATTTTTTTTTCTTTTTTGGCTTCAACTATCTGTACTTATATATTTTTTTTCTTCTTTTCCATGAAGATTCAAGGACATATTTCAAGAAGTTTATGAGACCAGCTGGAAATCAAAGTTTGAGGCTGCTGGGATATGGTAGCTGAGGGTTTTCACACACACACACACACACACACACACACACTTGTATATATAATAAGTCCATATGCTGGTTTTGCAGTTGTTAAATCATTGTTTATGATGAACTCGTATGATTTGATTGGTAGGTATGAACACCGTCTCATTGATGATATGGTTGCTTATGCTCTCAAGAGTGAAGGAGGTTATGTATGGGCATGCAAGAACTATGATGGAGATGTGCAGAGTGATTTCTTAGCCCAAGGTATGCATAACAAACTTTTGATGACCTTGAAGCTATATCATACACATTGATCATTGTAGTTTGTGCCATTGCTTTTGTTGAACTTGATAGTAAGTGTTCTGAATGAAATATTACTGTTTCGAGAGTCATAACTAGGCATTTAGTGCTTTGTTTGATCACAATCTTCTTGTTACGTGGTTACAGGGTTTGGATCCCTTGGGTTGATGACATCTGTACTGGTACGTCTCTTGTGTGAGCATTTTTTATTTTATTTTATTTTAGAGTTTCTCTCTGGGTATTTTCTAGTTAGTTTTTTATTATTGTCTTGTGTTTTCAGATATTCTATTTATCCTCTCTTGTTCTCCAAAATTTTCCCAGTCAAAATATCATTTACCAATATATGATATATACCATCTATAGAAAAAACTGCTATAATTGTTCTGGTCTTTTCTGATTAAAATCTCTCTCTATTTTCTTATTCTGGATTTGCTGGTCATTGGGTTCAGGTGTGCCCTGATGGAAAGACCATAGAAGCTGAAGCAGCACATGGTACAGTTACACGCCATTACAGGGTTCATCAGAAAGGAGGTGAAACCAGCACAAACAGCATAGCCTCAATTTTTGCTTGGTCGCGTGGGCTTGCCCACAGGTAGAGGATTATAATTTTGTTTATTTATTAAGCTGGTTTTCAAATTTTGTTTGTATTAATTTGCTTTGCCTGGACTTATGCATATATATCAGTTCCATGAGAAAAGTTGGGATCAGAACTTTACTGTGTTCTTGTTAACAGAGCAAAGTTGGATGACAATGCTAGACTCTTGGATTTCTCTGAGAAACTGGAATCAGCTTGCGTTGGAGCTGTGGAATCTGGGAAGATGACCAAGGATCTTGCACTCCTCATCCATGGACCTAAGTAAGTATCTTTTGGTAGGGTATATGTGTGTCTGTGCGCGTGCGTGTGTATCTGCCACTTGTGTGATTTTATGTTCATAATATACTTTCCATGTGTGCCGTAGGGTTACTAGAGGCCAATATCTGAATACTGAGGAGTTCATTGATGCTGTGGCGGAGGAGCTGAGAGCTAGACTTGGTGGAAAAGCATAATGATGTATGGGCACTCACTAACATCGCTTTAATATTGGCAGTAGAATTTATAATGCTTTTTTTTTTTTGGATTTGTTGCTGATGTGGTATCAAGTTAGTTTAGTATATAATTTTTATTTGGTGTTCCTTGTTCTAATCCATTTTTCTTTTTAATAGATTAGAAATAACCACCTAAACTTAAATATTTTTTCTGCCAATGTGCCGCTAAATTTACTGAGAAGGCAAGTGATAAGATTTGACAGATGCTTGTCTCATAGAGGTAGTTGTAAATGTAGGAAAGCCAAAGCCATGGATATAACTCAGGTTATTGATGAAATGTTTTGTTGTGATTTCAAAGTACTTGTTTTAGACCAATGGTAGCTTGATATGGTTTTGAGTTAGAGATATAGGAAGGTGGAGGCCCTTTCCATACCATGCGGCAGTTTTGGGTACAAGGAAAAGCAAAAGAATATATTACTAAATATATCTCTTTTTTATAAAAAAAAAAAAAAAAAAAAAAAAAAAAAATTGTGGCTTTAAAAGACTCTCTCTCTCTCTCTCTCTCTCTCTCTCTCTCTCTCTCAAGTTTTAACTATTTATGTATTCTATTGTGGTGGTTCTGTGCTATAGCGTGTTTATTTCTTTATGCGTTAATTTGTAATCTAATTCTCGAAAACCTGTGCTGATTGGAGTTTTATTTATGTTCAATTTTATGATTGTTGCAGTTTCAGATAGCAAGTTGGAGACTGAAGGTGTTTTTAGGTAATTTGGAATTTCACAGAGAATAAATGAAGCGGGAGTTGGGCAGTGGGGTGTGCTCAAAATGATTGTTTACAGGACAGTCGTCTGAAATATTTAAATCTTCATTTACAGAAAGAGTGATTGGGTGTGCATTTTATGTGCTGGAAATGTGGTTAATTTCTTTAACTATACTATGCATATAAATGCATCGGACCCCCTTTTATTTTCGTGACCGAGCCATTTTGGTCAGAAGGTTATCCAACCTTGTTTTCTCTGCACTGTTCTAATATTTGGTCTTTCTTTCTGCATTGGGAACTGCTTTAGTAGCTCTCTTTAAAGTGTTAGATATGGGGAAATTTTGATATGAGGAGCTCATGATCAACTCAATCAAATTTTGAGTCTCGAGTGGGAATCGAGTCAAATATTGATGTAGTTCTAATTTGAGCATCCCAAAACTTTTAATTTTGCCATTCTAATCTCTCTCTGTTCACTGCTGATGCTTATTCTTGTTTATTTATATTGTCTCTGTTCACTGCTGATGCTTATTCTGGAGAGGGAACTAATCATTTTGCTTTTCCTCCCTTTAGCTTTGTTAGCTGACTAATCTACTCCATTTATCCACTCTTAAAACAGGTTCTCTCATCCATGTAACATAAACTGTCATGATTGCAACACAATTCAACCTACTCTGACCTGCTTCGCTTCAATTCTTCCTAATCTTTCTCCACTCATTACAAGCACCTTTATAGGGAGAAAAAAAAAAAAAAAAACCCCAATTTCCCCAATTTTCACTAATCAAGATCAAAACACATTGCTGCGATAAAGCTTCTTCAAAAGCACGGAGTGAACTCTCAGCCATTTATGCATTGGAGAGACTCTTTTATGAGGACTATGGAAATCTATCAAACTCAATTCAGTAATCATCGAACCAAAATTTTTCTGCAGCCATCTACATTAATTTGAATAAAATTATTCATTCCCACCAATTGGTGAATTTGCTCCTTGAACTCTCCTGCAAAACAGACTGCAAGAGTTGTTCCGGTGGGAAACTCTCCTATGCTTAAGTTAGTCCAAGGACTTGTATGCTAATCACTCAATAAATTCAAAGTTTTCTCTTACCTTTGCCATGTAGCCTTTTCCTATTTATAAGCATTTGGGGTTATCTTTATCTCATGTAGTCACACGTTCTTATTTGAATCATGGGTTATCAATTCATCCCATGTTCCAGAAATGTAGCAACCACCTTAACTTCCAAAATTGTATCAATCTCTTCGCTTTCCTGAACCCTAGAAACAGGCTTGAAATTCTAGGTGCGTGGATTCAAGTTCATGTTCTCTGGTCTGATTTCATCCGACCACAATTAAGTTCTCAGCCTCTATTGTATTTTTATCAAGCATGTCATCTTCCTACATAATTTTCCTGTACACATAATCTTATATGAAAACTTAAATTTTTAGTCCATGTGGGATTGACATTTTGAAAAACCAACTATTGGACTAGATATTCTTTTACATGACAGGCATGCCAAAAATCACAGTGATCCAAAGGTCAATTTTTAAAATACAAACTATAAAAAATTATAACAGTTTTTATCGTTGGATACTGGCACAATTTTTCATTGTCTCTATTTTAAAAACCAATGCCACCAGACTCTTGTGATTTTTGGCATGCATGATACTTATGAAAATGAAATCTCATCCCACGGTTGATTTTTAAGAATACATATCCTATATTATTTAAAAACCCAAGTCCTCACATAAACTTATGTGTACGAACCTATGAGAAAATGACTCTTAGAGAAGATACAAGGCACTCATAATAATTTAGAGTTAAAAGAAAACTTATGTTGATCGAGGCTCTCATATAGCGCTCTCCTTCATGAAAATACACCCCCTTCTCCATTGGGCTGAATGACGTTTCACCCTCAAGATACAACGGCTTTTCAAGGAGTCCTTGTGTATAGTTAAGGATCTCCATAAGAACCATTCGAATCACCGATATGCTTAATAATCAAAGTATATTTTAGAAACTATATGAAATCAATATACTACAAGAAAGTGGAAGAGAGCTGAAATTTTCAGCTTGGAATTCTCCACGTCTTCCAACACATTATCAATCATATATATAGTATAAAATGAAACGGCCAAAATAAAATAATAATAAAGCACATAAGGGTGAGGAGGTACAAATATATATAACTCCATAAAAAAAATAATAAAATTTTTAAATAATTCTAACAAATCCTATCTGATAGACAAGATTAATGGGTAATTTCATACATCCCAAGAAACTAGTTTGGTACCAAACTTCAATAGTAGCACATTAAAATATTGGGGAATTTGGTTTAAAGTCCCAAATAAGAGAAATTTTATGCATAAAGTCATCCAAAAGATTCTTTAGAGGACTTTATGCATGTCATGCCTATAGAGTTCACCTGACACAGTTGTGTAAGTTGATCGAGGTAGGACTAATTGCAAAATATATTTTGAAAAACCAACCGTTAGATTAGATACACTTCTTATGAATGTCATACATGCCAAAAATCACAACAATCCAATGATCGGTTTTCGAAAAATGCCACTGTGAAAATTTGTGACTTCTCTATTATTCAAAATGTTACCAATTTCCAAGTCAATTTTTTCAAATACCAAGTATTATATAACTTTGATTTTTGGTGAGCATGACATTTATAAAAAGTGTATCTAATCCAAAAATCAATTTTTGAAAAAAATCAAAATTTGAAAACTCTATTTTGCAATTAACCCTACGTAGGTCACCTAGCACAACTTTGCGCTAGGTGCACTTTATAATAGCGCCTCCACACAC
Source organism: Hamamelis virginiana (assembly GCA_017140935.1). Taxonomy (NCBI): domain Eukaryota; kingdom Viridiplantae; phylum Streptophyta; class Magnoliopsida; order Saxifragales; family Hamamelidaceae; genus Hamamelis; species Hamamelis virginiana. Next base: position 458,951 of record JAESVK010000890.1, on the reverse strand, counting down.
ACACAGTGTGTGTGTGTGTGTGTGTGAGAG
>JAESVK010000890.1:441894-458381 GCA_017140935.1 Hamamelis virginiana | reverse complement strand
ACGTTGGCGGCAAAAGATTACATTTATCGAGCCGTCAGTTTATAAAAATGTCATTATGAAAAACTATGATTTTTTTTACTTTAAAATATCACCATTTTTCTTAGTCTTATTTTTAAGCAACAGACCATTTGATCACATTGATTTCAGGCAGTCATGACATACAAAATAGAAATCTAATCCAATGGTTGGCTTTTCAAAATTTATTTTTAAATTGACTCTGAAGATCACACTACTCAACTTCCCATAAGGAGTACCTCATTATAGACTCCCTAATATATTTATGGAGCAGGTTCAATGACCCTACACTTTTACCGTTCAGTTGCAAAATCCAACATTTAAGTTGAATTTTGAAAAACTCACTGTTGGATTAAACAATGGCCTATAATTTTACCGTTCATTTGGAAAGCCCAACGTGGGAGTTGTATTTTTAGAAACCCACCGTTGGTTATACTCTATTTTATTCATCTCATTCCTCTCAATGGTTGATTTTTCAAAATATAACTCTGACGATGGTTTTGCTGACGAACGGTAAAATTATAGGGACAAGTTCACCATCATGATATATATATTCCTTCTATTATAAGGTATACCTACACAATTTTGTGTAAAGTGACCTCAATAGGACCAAATGTATAATATATTTTGAAAAACTGACCGTTGGATTAGATAAATTGCTTATGAATTTCAAGTTCACCAAAAATCACAGTGATCCAATGGTCAATTTTTGAAAAAACCAACTAGGAAAAACTGGTGACATTTTAAAGAACAAAAAAGTCACAATTTTTCACTAATATTTTACAGATATTGATCATTGAATTACTATAATTTTTGGCGAACATGAAATTCTAAGTAGTTCATCCAATCCAACGGTCAATTTTTCAAAATATGTTATACATTTAGCCCTATAGAGGACACCTTACGCAAAGTTGGGTAAGGTGCACCTTATAATATAAGGCCTCATATTATATTTATATATCTTTTCATCTCATTGTATGTCTTCGCATTCTGTCCAAAAAATCACATCCAGTGGCCCGAGGCAATGCTGTACCGCCTAATCAAAGGTTTTATGGCAGAGTAGGCGAATAAATTCCTATCAAGAAACTACAAGCTGAAACGAGCATCTGTCTAAATCTTTTAATTAATAATTGTCTGACCTCCTCCATCCAAGAAAGCAGTTCCAGTAACTCTGAGCAGTGAGAAATATTGAAGTTAGTTAATTATTTCCTCATGGGAAGCTGGTAATTGACGATACAAAAAATATATTCTTACCAAGAAGCAGCCTCAATTGAAGGTAACTCATGTTTGTCTTAATTCTGTAGAGCACAACTTTTACTGCAGGATCTGAAAACAGAAACACCACTGTTGGTAATCTTGGGAAGACATCTAATCCTCTCTTAGGCCTTCCAGAGTTGAGAAGTGACATACTTTAAAGATATTCGACTTACCTAACTATAACAGACTAAGTTACTCAGGAATAGACGTATAATTTTTCAATTGCATTCTCTACTTCATATATATCCAAGAATAGTTTCTCAAATTAGGAGTCAAGATTAAAAAGTGGGGATATTTTTGTTAATTTTACCAGATTCAGGATTCAATTTCGGAGAGAGACCATATAATGCATATTTGGCATAGGCTAGCAGCCGAACCCTTTGTGAAGCACCCAACTTGCTTATTACAGATCTCAGTATCCCACTGAAATGGAAGAATCATAATAACAAAAGTAAAGGAAGTTCTACAATCCGCATCAATATGTGTTTGGGAATAAGAAATTTCATTTTTCTTACTCTGTACGCAATATAGAAAGAAAGTCAGGCGGCAGAGATTCCATGAATGAAGATACGTCTTCCATCTTTAAAGATTTCAATTCCTCCTTTAGATTCCTTTTCTCTTCAACTGACATTCCCCTCCCAAGAGCTGATTTACTGTCAATAACATGATCAAATATTCCATACATATTTCTACATCACTATTGTTACTGTCAAATCAATTATAAATATTTCAAATACAAGCGAATCTAAAGAAAATAAAAAATAAAAAAATAAAGGAAAATCTAAAACAGCATATCAAGGGAATGAATTTCTATGTTGTTTATTGGAATAAGTTTCTATTAGACTCCTACACATAAAGGGGAAGTATCGAAGCTGGTTACAAACTGACATCTATAAGCCATTACTTTTCTCTTCCTTAAATATTAAAAAAAAAGAAAAAAAAAGAAAAAGAAATAAATAGAAGAAATTACTCTGGAAAAACAGTTTAATATATCTTCAAGAATGTCATCAATTAAATGTTTTAAATGGGGAAGAAACTATCAAGTTCAAAACATCTCTCTAGAAGGAGATCAAAATATTATATATAAGCATTTTCTGTAAGCATACTGACAGGATCAGAGAGAGAGAGAGAGAGTGTGTGTGTGTGTGTGTGTAAAGTTTATAAGAAACAAATTCTATAAACAAAAATAATGCATTATGTACAAAAAGGAAGGATAAGACATCCTTCAAAGGAGAACCAAAAGACTACCCACCAGAGCATGACAAAGACAAAGGGAAACACAGCCTCTAAGAAGGAATAAAATGCTCTCTAAAAGATTGAAAAGTATTGGCATCCCTCTTGGCGAGGGTATCTGTCTCCCCATTAGACTTTGGCCACCCAACTGGCTTGAATACCCAAAAAATCTGCAAGGTCAAGAATTTTCTAATAATATGAGCAAATTTCCTAGCTCACATGCTCCTCAATTTCACCCAACCTATGATTGTTAGACCACCACTTGACTCCAAAAACTTAAGATGTTAGGGAATGGGTCAAAAACATATATCAAGAATCACGTGCAACCCCTGCTTGCACATAAAGAGGTGAACCGATAAACGGCAAGTGGATCAATGAACGAATGGGGGATGAAGGTGAGGAGGCTTGAACCCAGAATCTCCCATAAACCATGTTAGCCCTAAGGTTAATTCCGTTGACCACATTTTGATGATCAACAAACATTACTTTAATTACTAACAAGTGGTTAAGTGTTTTTGTCTCCATAGAATCAAAGACATATCTTGTTGGAGCTCTTCAACATATCCCAAGCAAATTCATTGTGCCAAATGTTCAAATCAATGGATCATGAAGATCAAGAGCAACTTGAAGTCTATTCCTTGAAGATCTTTTGAAGCCAAGTTGTATTAGGAATTATTTGTAAGGCATCTCAATTGTTTAACCTTGTATAGCCCAAAGTAAAATGTTTTGCTCATGTTGCATTAGCATATATACCTTTGGAACCTTGCAAAATATTTTTGAACCAAGTCAAAAATGTCATTGAACTCTTAGTTAACTAGCTTACATGTTGGTAGTTGATTTAGACTTAAGAATATCAAAAAATTGGCTTAAGAACATGCCTAGTCGACTAACCCATTTAGTCTAGTTGACTAAACATGATCCAGTAGCCAAGACTTTGAGAAATCTCAGTCTAGTCGACTAAACATCTAAGGTTGTCAACTAACTGGTCTTTTAGTCGACTAACTCCCTTGTCTAGTCAATTAAAAGCCATGCAGTAGCTAAAGGAATGAGGAGCAGTTTTGATAGTCGACTAACCCTTTAGTCTAGTTGACTAATCTCGCCCGGCAAATTTTTTCTATGAGATTTTACAAAGCTAGTCGACTAACTAATTTGTCCCAGTCGACTAATCATGCCCGAAAAACTTTAAATGCTTTGAAATTTTAGTTGCTAGTTGACTAACTCTTTGGTCTAGTCGACTAACTACTCTGCAAAAGCAAAACGGCTCTTTCCTCTTATAGCAAATGGAGCATTAATAGAGCTCTTGCTATTTGTGACTTAGATCATTATAAATAGAGCTCTTGCTATCATTTATTGACATCTATCAAAACACATTCAAGAGCATTCATTGTGAGCATTTGTCATTCAAAGCTTTCTCTTACAAATCCTTGAGCTATCTTTGTTAATCATTTGAGAGGCTATTAGTTTGAGCTTGTACTTGTGCAAATCAGCTTGTTGAAGCATTTATTATATCAAACTCTTGTTATATATCTTGTAAGCTAAGGGTTGGGGTATAACCCTTGTGAAGCTTGGAGTTTGGTGGTCAAACTCAAGCTTGTGTTGAAGAGTTGTTGTCTCTTGGTGCTTATCTTCCGCCATGAAAGAAAATTGAGTGGCGCTTATCTTCCGCCATTAAAGAAGATTGTTGTAAAGATTTCTCCACCTTGAAGGAGTGATCCTATAGTGGATTGAGGAATCCTTGAGCTTGGTGCTTAAGGCGTGGACGTAGGCGGAGTTCGAACCACGTTAAAATTATTGTGTTTGATTTCTCTAACTCTCTCTCTCATTTCCAATTAATTGTTTATATATTTGTGCTTCTGCTGAAATTTAATTGGACTATAATTTTAATTGGTAATATTTGATCAAAGTTTGCCAAAACCCTATTCACCCCCTCCTTTAGGGTTGTATAACTTGAGACAACAAACCAGAACTCGGATGCCAAGTTAGAACACCACTTGACCTCAAAAGTTTAACTTGTTTAAGAAATGGTATAATAATATCAAGCTAACAATGATTAGAGACTGATCCCCCTACTATATGCTGGGACAACCTTCTATAATATGCTTCTCTTAAACCTTCTAAAAGGGCTAATAACTTTGCCTTCAAAGCAATGCCTTCTCTTGCAAGGAAAGAAAAAGCTCAAATATTTCCCCTTTGTAGTCTATAAAAATGCCTCGACTTCTCATTTGACTTGGAATCTAAGAGAACAATCATCTAAATTGAAATTAAAACATCCAATTGACAGGGGTGGAACTAGAGACATGTCTAAGCGAATAACAAATAGAACACCAATCTCTAGATATGAGACGAATGGGAATTGCTTTAAAAGTCTAAGTGACAGAAGCCTAACAGAAGCGAGGAAAGCAATTTTAGCCATAATTATCTCCTTCAAAGAAAATTCATCTTCAAAAAAGGTACTGGTATTTAGCCAAAAAAACCCAAAAAAAGGCATCATTACACAAGACCAAAGCACCCTACCCCTCTTGGACCTCCCAAGGCCACCAAAACCAATAACCAACATAGAAGTAGAATCAACAAAAGTCACTCACCTCAGCCCACACTCCGAACAATTTCGCAATAAACAATGCCCAAATGGAAAGTGAAGAAACAAGTGATCCATTGATTCGCTAGCTGAGCTGCAAATAACACTAATATTAGGACAAAGAACTCTATTGGGTCTTTTGAATTGAAGATTATCATTGGTGTTTTAATTCTCTCATGTGATGTTGACCAAGTGAAACCTTTTACTTTAGGTGGAGCTTTGGTTCTCCAAATCACATTAGCACGAAAACAATAAAGGATGTGCTTTTGGATTATAAAGCAAATAGAAGAAAGATTTCGAAGAGAAAAGACCAGTACTTTCCAAGCACCAACATCTTATATTTGACCATGTGAATAACAAGAGGTAACCTCTAGCTAGAGAATGAGAGCTGCTAGAAAAATTAAGAACCCATCTTCAAGCATTTGAAACATAATTGTTTGAGTATTAGAATTTCTAGTAAGGGTAATTTTTGTAATCCCTCAATATATGGTATATTTATTGAGGTTGTGGGCTGATGTGAAGAGATAATTCTCCTAATAGATTATTTTCTTTTCTTCTCTTCTTCTTCTCTTCTCTTCTCTTTCAAACCCTAATCACAGAAATCCTAATTTTACAACTCTTGGTATCAGAGCATCCTTGGATCCTTAAACAAGTTCGGAGTAGCCGTAAAAAAGCTGAAGAAGGGACTGTGCTGGCATCAGCACTTGCCGGAGCTTCGGCGACCAGAAGATGCAGTGTTAGGATTGCACCACCCTACTGATTCCTTTGATGATTTTTGTAGAATTTTTTGAAGCCATTTGATGGGTCTTTTATAATTTTCTATATTTATTATTTTTTTTTTTTTGGAAATCTAGCCCTATTTCCCAAATCTGGATTTTTGGGGTATTTTGAATGTTTTTTAGTGGTCTCTACCCCACACTTAGGAGCCGACCAGACCTAAGGAGGCCCTCTTGCTTGGTATTTTGAAGTTTTCATGGTTGTAGTGCCATTTCTAAAGAGTTTTTATTTTTATTTTATTTTATTTTTTTAGCTGAGAACACTGCTGGTGCTTTGAAGTTGTGTTCGAACTTCAATTTTTGGTCTTGCTGGCTGGTTTTGTGAAGTTTGAAGGGTTTGGTGGCTGTGTTGGCTGGTTTTTTATTTTCCTTTGATGGTTTGTCTTGAAATTTGATGGCTGTGGTGCTGTTTTTGGGGTTTATTGGTGCCGGCAACACTGTGTAGGAATTGTTTGGCTGGTATTGTGGCTTCTGAAACCCTTGGGGGCTGGGTTACCTTGTTGATACCTTGTTTGGTTACTTGTTGGGTGGAATCTTGCTGGAAACTTGCTGTCTTTCTACCGTTACTTGCTATTTCTTGTGTGTGTGTGTGTGTGTGGTTTTTTTTTTTTTGTCCGAGGAAACGGCATCTACCATAGCTGAAGGCAAGCCTTTGACCTTCAAAGATGATGATATGCCTAAATGAATTACCTCGAAGAAGTTGAATGGGGTAAATTACTTGGCTTGGGCACAAACCGTTAAAGTAAGGTTTCCGATGCTCCACTTGTGATCATTATGTTTTTATTAGTCATTTTTTTGCTGGTACTATTATTCTGATCATTTATGTCAATAACATTATCATTTTTGGGAGTGATTCAGTGGGTATTGATGATTCATTTTCCCATCAGAGTAATGCTTCTCAGATTTTAGAGTTGTACTAGAAGATTTTTACTACTAAGCAGTTTGAAAAATCACTAGTTGAGTATTATAGTACTCTTATGAATATGTAGAATTAGTTATTGTAGTATTGAACCTTCACTACTGATTTAGAGCAACAGAAGCAACATTGGGAGGAATATATGGTTGCTTCCTTACTCTCAGGTTTAGATCTCGACCTTCGTGGCTTGAAAAACCATATTCTTGCTGGTGAGACCTTACCTACAGCTGCCAATGCTTGCTCTCAGTTGTTGCGTTCATCCTTTGGGTAGCATTCCACTGTGATTGGTCGCACAGTTACATCTCTTGATTTTACTGATTTGGTAACTAATAGCGGGGGCCATGGTGGTCCTCGTGGAGGTCGTGGTGGACGTAATTACTGTGGTAGTTCTCGTGGTGGGGGTAGGACGAGGTGATAGGAAGTGTGATTATTGTAGTGGCACTAATCGTACAGAGCCATATTGCTTTGTGAAGTATGGCAGGCTAAACTATGTGAATCATGTTAGTGACATTACTACTCAACCGCAGTCTTCTGTTGGATCTATAGACTCTAGGCCTGGTTCTTATGATGTACTCAGTACTCAACTTAGTGAGCTTCTAGTTCAGCATTTACGCTTTGCTTTTCCTTCAACCTCTTCCTCTACCACTGCTACCTTAGCATATTCAAGGTAATAGTTTGTGTCACTGCATACAATCTATCTTAGGTCATTGATTCTGGTGCTAACAAGAATATCTCTAGCTTATCCTATTTCTTTACTGAACTTAACACTTGTAAACCAACATGTTGTGTTAGCTGATGGTTCTTCTCAGCCTGTCCAAGGCTAAGGTGTTCTTCATCCAACTAGTTCTTTTTCTTTACCGTCTAGTCTTTATGTTCCTAATTTTTTATTTAATTTGCTTTCGGTTAGTCAATTAACTAGGGCCTTACAATATGAAATTGTTTTATCTCCTTTTTATTGTGTTTTTCAGGACCTTAAGACTGAGAAGAAGATTGGTTTGGGGCATAAGAAGGACGACTTGTATATTTTGGATCCCGGTGCTTTTTCATCCAACTGTTCTTCCGTCTTGCATGCAATCGTCTCTCCTCTCCAGTGGCATTTTCGTTTGGGTCACCCGTCCTTAGCTAACCTAAAGCAAGCCATTCCTTCTTTAAGTCCTGTGTCTAGTTTAGAGTGTGAAGCTTGCTAGTTAGGGAAGCATCATCGTAGTTCATTTCCTAGTAGTAGTCATAGTTCTCAATCTGAGTCTTTTTTTATTGCTCACATGGATTATTGGGGGCCTTCTCATGTTTCTACCTTAGATGGGTTTCATTACTTTGTTATTTTTGTTGATGATTACTCTCGTATGACTTGGTTATTTTTTATGAACGAGAAATCTGAGTTGCCTCCTATTCTTTTTAAATTCTATAATGAGCTTCTTGTTTAATTCAATAAACACATTAAAACAATTCGTTCTGAAAATGCATTAGAGTACACTAAAAAAATTATGGATTCTTTTTGTGTGGATAAAGGTATTATTCATCAGACAAGCTGCACTTATACTTCCCAGCAAAATGGTGTTGCTGAGCACAAGCATCGCCATATTCTTAATGTAGCTCGCACTATGGTATTCAATATGCAGGTTCCGAAACATTTTTGGGGTGATGCTGTTCTTATAGCCTTCTTTCTCATTAATAGAATGCCCTCTGTCATTTTGAACCATCACTCTCCTTTTTCCTTATTATATCCTGATGGTTTGCCCTTCTCTCTCACTCTACGTGTATTTGGTTGTGTTGCCTTTATTCATGTGCTTGACTCTTGTTGGGATAAACTCTTTCCTAGGGCTCATAAGTGTGTTTTTCTTGGATACTCTCGCACTAAAAAAGGTTATCAATGTTACAATCCTGAATCTTGTGGATACTTAATTAGTATGAATGTCACCTTTTTTTAGTCCACATCTTTTCACTCTTCTCCAGGCAGAGTTTGTCTTCTGATTTTATCTTTTGTCATGAGAGGGAGCCTTCTTTTCCTTCTCCTACCCTTCCGGTCCCTTTGTTTCACTCATCTCTCCATTCCTCTTCCTCTCCCTCTCCCTCTCTACCTCTGCAGGTGTATTAGCGATCTTAAGACAAGTGTGTTGTTTCTTATGCCCCCCGCTCTACTTCTTCTCAGTCTGAGGATTGTGACTCGCCTCCTCCTCCTTCCAATACCAATGTCCTCCCTATTGCTCTTCGTTGATGTAAACGCTCTTGTACTCAACATCCTATTACTCATTTTGTATCTTATGATCGTCTCTCTCTTTGTTTGCGTTCCTTTTTCAGTTATGTCGTATGTGTCTATTCCCTCCTCTTATAAGCAAGCATTGTTGTCCCAGGCTGGAAGCAAGCTATGGATGAGGAAATGAGTGCTCTTTACAAGAATCAAACGTGGGAGCTTAGTACTCTTCCTTCCAATAAAAATACAGGGCTGTCGTTGGGTTTATACCGTCTAATATCTTCATGATGGTCTTGTTGAATGTCTTAAAGCTGCCAAGGGTTATACTCAAACATATGGCATCGATTATTTGGAAATTTTGCTCGTCTCAACTCTGTTCGGATCTTATTTTCAGTTGCTATTAATCAGTGTTTATATCAGCTTGACATTAAGAATGCTTTTCTCTATAGTGAACTCAGGAGGAGGTGTATATGGATCAACCCCCTGGGTATGTTGTTTCTGTTAATGAGCACATTGTTTGTCGACTGAAGAAGGCATTGTATGGTCTGAAACAATCACGTCGAGCTTGGTCCGATCGTTTCAGTTCAGTGGTTCTTGAGTATGGTTTCCGACGCCCCGTTTGTGATCATTCTGTTTTTATTTATCATTCTTCTGTTGGTACTATTGTTCTGATCATTTATGTCGATGACATTATCATTTCTGGGATTGATACGATGGGTATTGCTGATTTGAAAAAGTACTTCGATCAACATACCCATACAAAAGATCTTGGTTCTTTTCTGTATTTTCTTAGCATTGAAGTTGTTTGTTCTTTTCAAGGCATCTCTCTTTCTCAACAGAAATATGTCCTTGATCTTTTATCGTCTCTTAGGTTCTCGACCAGCAGATACTCCTATAGATTGTACTCATAAACTTGATGGTGAGGAGGGTGAACTCTTTAATGATGTCAGTTGTGGTTGGTTGGGAAGTTAATTTATCTTACGGTTACTTGTCCTGACATTATTTATGCTGTTGGTATTGTTAGTTAATTCATGCATGCTCCTCGTCAACCTCATTTTCAAGCTGTGCGCCGAATTTTGCATTATTTAAAGGGTGCACATGGCTGAGGACTACAGTATAAGCCTTTTGCCTCTCTGTCTGTGACTGGTTTTAGCAATGTTGATTGGGCTGGCTCATGCTCTGCTCTGATCGATGGTCCACTTTTGATTATTGTACATTTGTTGTAGGTAATCCGGTTATATGGCGTAGTAAAAAGCAAATAGTTGTTGAACGCTCTAGTGCTGAGGCTGAATATCGGGCTATCACTCACACTGCATCTGAAATGTTATGGGTTCGCTCTCTTCTTCAAGACTTGGGTTTTGATTCTGCACAACCTATGGAGATGTTTTGTGATAATCAAGCTACTATCTTCATTGCAAATAATACGGTTTTTCGTGAGAGGACCAAGCATATTGAAGTTGACCGCCACTTTATTCGAGACCTCTTAATCCGGAAAAAGCTTGTTACTCTTTTTGTTCGCTCAGTGAATCAACTTGGATGATATTTTCACCAAACCGTTGCTCGGAGTCTTTTTTTAGCATTTGTATTCCAAGATGGGCATTTTTGATTTGTATGCTCCAACTTGAAGGGGATTGTCAGAATTTTTAGTAAGGGTATTTTTGTGATCCCTCAATATCTGGTATAATATTGAGGTTGTGGGCTGATGTGGAGATAATTCTTTATTTTCTTTTCTTCTCTTATTCTTCTTCTCCTTCTCTTCTCTTTCAAACCCTAATCACACAAACCCTAATTTTACAACTCATCTATAATTAATTAGATGGGAAGATAGAAGTTATAGACTTTTCATCCTATGTTGGAAGAATGTGTTCCTCAACCAATTTTTCTACGATTTGGAAGAAAAACTAGTGTCCTTGACAAATACACATAATGTTTGAGAAAGTCATCTCCTATGTCTCTATACTCTTATTTGGGGTGTTTTTTAAAAAGACTTGAGTGAGACCTTTTGCAAAACTGATGGGTTATTGGCAATCTTGCTGGCTTCCACATAGAATACATTTTATGCTTCATGTACATACTTCATTTTTTAAACAAAAATTTTATTTTTATTTACTTTAGGAAATATGAATTAAAAAAAGATAGGGAAGCAGATTGCATTGATAATATATTAATATTGGCCATGTTATGCCTAAATTTGTCATAAAAACATTCTGATGATGTTGCATCAATAATGTGGTACTTCACTCATCAAGAAATATTATTATCAATTATTGCTGTAAATTTGTCTACTTATTCTCTTAAACTCTTTCTTTTTAACTTTTCACTGATATTTACACATTGTAGGGTTCTCTCCATCACATTCCAGGGAGTATTCGCAAGTAATGTGGGAGGACACATGCTGCATTTTCCCCAAGACTGTAATCAGAACTTTCTATGTTAGCCATTAAATAAAATAATAATAAAACACCTGTCAATAGTTCTTCCGGTGAATATAAGGGGAAAATATCTAGAGTACTTCCCAACACCAAATCGTTCGCCTAGACGCTGTATCATTTCCCAGTCTAGAAGAATCAAAGCCTTCCAGAGCTGACAATAGTTCAGTCTGAATTCTTCATCCAATTGTTTGTAGATCCCATGATCTAGGAGGACTGCATAGTTTGTTCACGATACTAAATCAGTAAGCAAGTTCAAGAGCTCAGGGTTAATTGGGACAGGATTAAATTTTTACTCAAATAAAAAATAATAGAGGTAAAATCATCAATGGCGACATACCTAAAGAAAAGCCATTTCGACCTTCTGGAGAAATTAATATATTACCAGGATGTGGATCTCCATGCAGGAAACCATGGATGAATATCATTTCAGCAAACACTTCCACTAGTGCCTTTGCAACCTACAACGCAAATTAAATGTAACAATAAGCAAGAAAGAATTTGTTGAAGCACACCAAGGGGAGCGGTGCAAGGCCTTTAAAATTCACAGGTTAGTAGATACTTTAGGGGCATCTCACATGATTATGAGAATAGAAGAGAAACATTAAAATCCAAAAAATATAAATAACAAGACATAACTCAACGTGAACGCGGGTTTAGGAGAGAAACAGAAAAAACATTGCTCTATTCCTTATATCTTATAACACGTGATTACAAGCTAATTTATACATATTTGAAGACTAACCTAATCTGATTATTCTAGGAAAGAGAGAAAAATAAAATCACCTAATTTCTAGGAGGATCTCATGGAGAGATCTTAGCTAATCTAAAACAGAAAGTCAAACATAAAAAAACAGAATAAAATAAAACAAGAATAATCCCATAAAATCCGAGATCTTCTACACTCCCCCTCAAGCTGGATTGAAAACATTAAGCCTTCCCAGCTTGTCCACTAACTTCTCGAACACGGGTCTTCCGAGTCCTTTGGTCAGAAGTCTGCTACTTGGTCTGCGGTAGGAACATAAGTCATGCAAATGATTCCCTCTTCAATCTTTTCTTTGATGAAGTGTCGATCAACTTCAACATGTTTAGTCCAATCATGGTGAACTGGATTGTGGGAGATGTTACTGGCAGCTTTGTTGTCACAGTAGATCTTCAAAGGTATACTGTACTCTATTTCCAGCTCTTCAAGTAACATTTTTAGCCACAAAAGCTCACAAATTCCATGAGCTACTGCTCTAGACTCCGCTTCTGCACTACTTCTAGCCACCATTGTTTGTTTCTTGCTTCTCCAAGTTACTAAGTTGCCCCACACAAAGGTGTAATACCTTGAGGTTGATCTTCGATCACTTACAGAACCTGCCCAGTCAGAATCTGTGAATACCTCTACATTTCTTACCTCATTTTTTATGAAAAATACACCTCTTCTTGGAGTCCCTATAAGGTACTTTAGAATCCGATGCACTGCTTCCATATGCTCCCCGTACGATGCTTGCATGAACTGACTCACAACACTAACAACGCATGCGATGTCTGGCCTCATATTAGAGAGATTGATAAGCCTTCCTACCAGCCACAGATATCTTCCTTTATCCACGGGGCTGCTGGTCACCTGTCCTCCTAACTTTAAGTTTGGATCCATTGGTATGTCAACTAGTTTACACCCCAACATTCCAATTTCCCTTAGAAGGTCCAAGGTGTATTTTCTTTGAGAAACTGAAATTACTCTTCGATTTCTTGCAACTTCCATCCCAAGGAAATACCGTATGGCTCCTAAGTCTTTGATCTCAAATTCAACTGCCAGTTTCTTTTTCAAATTTTCAATTTCCACATTGTCATCTCCTGTCAATATGATATCATCAACGTAAACAATAAGGATTGTAATCTTACCATCTCTACGTTTGTGGAATAGGGTGTGATCCGTCTAAGCCTGTTTGTAACCCAACTGTCTGATTGCCTTTGTAAATCTGTTAAACCACGTCCTTGGAGACTGCTTGAGCCCGTAGAGAGATTTCTTGAGTTTGCAAACATGTCCATCTCTGGTTTCATAAAAACCAGGGGGTAAGTCCATGTAGACTTCTTCATCCAAGTCTCCGTTAAGGAAAACATTCTTAACATCCAGTTGTTGAAGTTTCCAATCCAAGATGGCTGCCAGGGATAATAGTACTTGGATTGTGTTCAACTTGGCAACAGGAGCAAACGTCTCTTAATAATCAACGCCGTAGGTTTGAGTAAAACCTTTTGCCACCAGCCTAGCCTTGTAGCATTCGATGGATCCGTCAGAGTTGTACTTAATAGTGAACACCTACCTACACCCCACTGATTTCTTTCCTCTGGGTTTTTCTATCACTTCCCATGTATCGTTTCTTTCCAGAGCCTTTATCTCCTCCATTACGGCATTTATCCATTCTGGAATCTTCAAGGCCTCATGTACGGTTTTTGGAATCTCCATGACTAAGAAATTAGCTACAAAAGTTTGAAATACTAGTGGCAAATGATCATAGGAGACAAAATCGGATATAGGGTGTTGGGTACATGATCTAACACCTTTTCTCATTGCTATAGGCACATCAAGGTCTGTTATTTCTCGGCTATGAATAGGGTTTAGGGACTGTGTACCTATAGGCAGGTCGGAATCTTGACCATGCTAAAGGTTCATAGGATTTTCCACTCTTTTTGAATTCTTTCTCCGTGAATATACCATCAATTCATTTTGATTTTGCTGCTGTAATTCTCCCCGTCATTGGAGGGTTGGGTCATGAACATGGACAAATGATGTGCAACCAAATATTTTAAGGGGTAGAGATGTAAATGATCTTGTGTGAGGAAAAAATTCGTGGAAGGTATTCAAAGGTGTTTGGAATTTTAGAACCCTAGATGGCATGCAATTAATCAAATAACATGCAGTGAGAAAGGCATCCCCCCAAAAATGTTTAGGAACATTTGTAGTGAACATGATTGACCTTGCTACCTCAAGTAGGTGTGTCTATTTTTTCTCTCAGCAATACCGTTTGGTTGAGGAGTGGAGACACAAGAGCTTTGAAGTATTATCCCATTTTGTAAAAGGTAATCCCCAAGAATTGTCTCGAAATATTCCCTTCCATTATCAATACGAAAAATTTGGATTTTGCTGTTGTATTGATTTTGGATCATGGAATGGAAATTCTTAAAGGTTTGTGCAGCTTCAGATTGTTCTTTTAGGAGATATATCCAACAAACTTGTGTGTGGTCATCAATGAAAGTAATGAACCATCTTTTTCCTTTCAAACTCTTGACTCGTGATACTCCTCAAATGTCACTATTAATTAATGCAAAAGGTTTAGATGCTTGATATGGATGTAGAGGAAAGAAAGAACGTTGGTGTTTAGCTAATTGACAAATCTCACATTGAAAGGAATCTTTATTGCAAAACAAAGTAGGAAACAAGTGTTTTAAATAAAAAAAACTGGGGTAGCCTAGCCTTTGGTGCCACAACATTATTTATTGTTTTCTAGACAAAGATGAGGAATTACAAATAGCATGTTGAACTGGTTTATTCACGGAAACGTCATTCTCTAAGTAGTACAAGCTCCCATGTTCCTTGGCACTGCCAATCTTCCTCCCTGAAGTCAGGGCCTGAAATACGCACACATAATGTGAGAAAGTTACACCGCAATTAATATCTTTTGTCAATTTGCTAATAGAAAGAAGGTTGCAGGTTAATTTTGGGACATGGAGGACATCTTTACGGCAAATGTTTGAATCAATTTCAATAGTGCCTACTCCTGTAATTGTTGAGAGAGTTCCAATGGAAATTTTGACTTTAAGGTTCCCTGGACTAGGAGTATAAGAGGAGAAGAGTTTTGCACAATCTGTCATGTGGTCTGTTATGCCTGAATCAATGATCCATGGTTCCTGATCTCTGGAGACACTACTGAGAGCAATCGAGAAAGTACCTTTCTGGGCTATTAGGGATTTTGTATTGGATGGTTGTGCAGGAGTGAGGAGCTTGTAGAGTTGTTCCATTTGCTCTTTAGTGAGTGACACTCATGCGGCTACCTTCCTCCTTCGGGCCTTCGGATGTGGATTGAAATCCCTTTGAGTCTCGTTTGTTTCCTCGGCTATCCTTCCAATTTTTTGGTTTTCCATGTAGTTTCCGGTAGTTGTCTCGGGTATGGTGTGGTTTTTGGCAATGATCACACCATAGATTGCCTCCTTTTCTAGGGACCCGAGTATCTCTCCAATTGTCTGAACCACGGGCTGCTAACGCGGAAGTCTCTGTTGTGGGCAGCGGTTTAGTATCTCCAAGCATCACACGTTTTCGACTTTCCTCTCTCCTGACTTCAGAAAAAATCTCCCCAATGGTAGGTAATGGTCGAATACCGAGAAGGCGTCATCGCACTTCATCCAACTCCTTGTTCAATCCGGCCAAAAAATCATAAACTCGATCCTTATCCGTCATCTTCCTGTAAGTCGTGATATCCTCTACGCAATGCCACTTACAATCATTGAGCATATCCATCTCCTTCCACAGCTTTGTCAATGCATTGTAATATTGCATCACATCCAACTCACCTTGTTTAAGATTTCTGACCTTATTTCTCAATTCAAAGGTCTGTGCTGAATTTTCCAGGTCAGAAAAGGCAAGATTCACAGCATTCCAGAGTTCGTTTGCTGTGGAACAATACATGTAGGTCTCGACAATGTCATCCTCCATGGAATTGATCAACCATGCCATAACAATCGAGTTATTCGCGTTCCAGGTCTGATATGTCGGATCATCCTCGCTCGGCTTCTTGATTGTGCCGTTGATGTATCTTATCTTTCCTCAGCCACAGATAACCCACATAACGAGCGCAATCACTGAAAGTAATTCTTGCCATTGAGTTTTCGTAAGGTAATTTGGAGGGATGAACTTTTGGTAAATGTAGTGGGAGCAACTGTAGGGGTTGATTGTGAGGTTCCGGTTGAAACATCAGAGTTATCGCCCCTTCTTGCTCCAATCATGGCCATTTTGACCATCGTTCCTCTCAACTAAAGACAAGCTCTGATACAATGAACGCAGGTTTAGGAGAGAAACCAAAAAAAAAAAAAAAAAAAAAAAAAAAAAAAA
>JAESVK010000890.1:423977-441794 GCA_017140935.1 Hamamelis virginiana | reverse complement strand
AAAAAAAAAAAAAAAAAAAAAAAAAAAAAAAAAAAAAAAACTACTCTATTCCTTATATCTTATAACACACGATTACAAGCTAATTTATACAGATTTGAAGGCTAACCTAATATGATTATTCTAGGAAAGAGAAAAAAATCAAATCACCTAATTTCTAGGACGATCTTGTGGAGAGATCTTAGCTAATCTAAAACAGAAAGTCAAACATAATAAAACAGAGTAAAACTAAAACAAGAATAATCCCATAAAATGATAAAATCCGAGATCTTCTACACAATGAAACAACTCCTATCTTCCAACATTGCATTAATTGCAAAATTTAAACCATTGACTAGTTAATCATGCTTGTACATGAAATACCAACCTTTTTTGGATTTATTCCATTTTCCTTCATAAATTCCAAGTCATCAACCTGAAAGCTAAAGAAGTTCCTGTTAATAGCACATAAACAAATAAAAGTCAAAAGCATATTATAACTAGAATAGCATAAGCTAATAGACACATTATATACAACATTTGCAAAATTATATGATGTTAATATTTAAAGTAGATTGGTTTGACATTCAGAGATCATTTTAATCTTACCAGTTTCTAATAACTCGATTCTAGGGGAATTTGAACTATGTCAGAGTTTTGAAGGAATAGGTCTAGCCTTCATCATCCATTTTACCTGTAATATTTTTCACCAGTTACTGGTAAGCAAAAACCAGAAAATTCAAACTTTGCTAGGACTTGTGATGGGACTTGAGTACCAATGAAAAGAAATAGAGAAATAGAGAGAGAAATAGAGATAAATAGAGAGAAGAACTTAGAGAGAAATCAGAGTATTAGGGAGAAAGAAAGAGAAAGAGAGAGAGAACTCAGAATATTAGGGAGAAATTTCATTATCATCAAGTCTAATCTCAAATAAAGGGTTTATCCCCTTTATATAGAAAACAATCCTACTCCTACTAGGAAACTAATTAAAAGATAATTACAACCAAAATAGAAATATCCTAAATAACAATAAAGATAAATAACATCTAATTAAGATAAATAATAACTAATCATATCCTTATGCATTATGATCCACATCAATTCTCCCCGACTGAGAAAAACTCTCCTCCGGAGAGTTAGAACGATGGTAAACCTCCCAAAGATCAAGAACAAGACGCCGACACTCATCTTCCGTAATCCAAGTATCTCCAATGCTAGGGCGATCCCTCCAGTGGACAAGATACCGTTGGTAAAGACCACCATGTAACAGAATAATCTGAGCATCTATAAAATTGCCAATCTGAACGGTGCGCGGAAGTGAAAAACGTGGGATAACGGACACCGAAGCTGCAGTAGGAGAGAAGGTAGAACCACCTGTAGGCAAACCTAGCACAGTAGGAGGCTCAAAAGTGCCTCGAGAATGAAACAAATCCCCAACATTGAAAACAAGATTAAAATTCATATCAGATGGTAAGGCAATTAAATAAGCATTATATCCCAACTTACAAATGATACAAAATGATCCGGTGGTTTGGGCATGCAACTCTTTGAAGGAGTGTTGAGGATAACGAACAGGGTGGATACGCACCATAGCATATGCTCCTTCATTAAAATCCAGTTTCCTATGATGAACATCAGCAACTAATTTGTATTGTTCAATATTTAAAGCAATTTTTCGACGGATGTCAGCATGGAAATCATGAATGTGTTGGGTAAAAATATCAGTAGAAGTGAAATGACGGCAATCAGTGGAAAGGGAAACGGGGGCAAAGGGTTGGCGAGGGAAAAGGTCACAGACAATTTGAAAAGGACTCTTACCAGTTGATCGATGAACAGATCCAGTATAAGCAAACTCCGCGATTGGTAAAATTAAGTTCCAATTCACAGGACGCTTCCCTACAAGGTACCTAAATAAAGTCCCATAACCCTATTAGATAACTGAAACCTAGGGACAAAATCTATGGCACGCTGGACATCCCTCATAGGTGGCAACTCATCCGGTATAATATCTCGAAACTCGTCTGTCTAATAAGGTAGTGACCTCAAGAGGAGGTTCAACAACCTTTTCTAAAGAAACCGGAAGTAACTGTTGGATTACAGGCACGAAAGCTATGTCAAACTCTTGTCCTTCCCGCACAAACTCCGTTCGGGAAAGGACATGGATATGGTTCTTGACAGGAGGTTGGGAGGAATTCTTAACCTTGGGATTTCTACTCGTGGGAGACGGTTTGGCAGGAAGCAAGCGAATAGATTTCCCGTTATGCTTAAAAATGTATGAATTATCCCTTCCGTTGTTGGTCACGTCCAAGTCAAAAAGCCAAGGACGACCAAGCAAAATATGAGCGACATCAATAGGGAGGACATCGCACCAAATCCTGTCAGAATAGTCTCCCAACTGAAGAGGAACAAGACATCTCTCTGAGACCGGTAAAGAGGTCTTATCGACTCAAGCTACCCTATAAGGCTGAGGGTGGGGTTCGGTCTTTAGCTTCATCCTAGCTACACTGGCTGTGGAGACCACATTCATAGTACTTCCGCCATCAATCACAACCTTACAAACTCTATCTCCACAAGTGACAAAGGTGTAAAAGATGCTCGTGCGCTTCTAATCATCCTTCCCTAAAGGAGTAGATAGGATGCACCGCATGACAGCGACATGGGACTGCTTCGGCTCATCATCGAGCTCGAGATCCCTCTCAGCATCGAAAGTATCCTCAGGAGGGGTATAATCCGCGAAAGCAGAAGGGTCATCAGATTCCTGATCAAGAACGAGAGTGCGATGGGGACAACGGGCAGCAATGTGACCCTTGTTGTGGCAGTGAAAACACTCAATAGTAGAGCCACTTGGGCGACTATAAGTACCGACGACCTCTTTTTCACTAGAAGTGCTAGGTCCTAGATTAGGTTGGGTACCCCCCTTGAAGGAACAGATGGAAGTGGGGACTGAAACTGACGAGACTCCTCAATTTGGGAAGCTAAACGCCTTGGGCTAGGAACCCGAAGGAATTTCTCTATGTCCCGGGCCTTGTTATAAGCCTCCTCTAAGCTATCAGGAGAGTGTAAGGTAACTTCTCTTTTGACATCTAATCTTAACCCAATGACATATTTAGAGAGTCACCAAAGGATCCTCCTCTATCTCACATCTTCCCATAAGACCCTCAAAACGCGAAGTGTAATCCTCAACACTGGTGGTACCCTGTCTTAGATTATGCCACTACTCTAACAAAGTCTTTCTATGGGAAGCGGGGAGATACTTCTCCTTTAACCTTCGTCTCATCTCAGCCCAGGTGACTATAGGACCTTATCCTAAGCGCTCTAATTTACGTAACACACCCTGCCAATAGCATTTGGCGTTGCCTGTCAATTTCATCCTAGCAAAGCGAACATGCTGTAGGTCAATCATCCTATACCAGTCACAGTACTCCTCGATATCATTTAGCCAATCTAAGAAGACAATAGGATCAGTCCTACCATCAAAACTGGGAGCTTCGAGTTTCACCCTCGTGGTGATATCTCTAGGCTCGTCATGGAAATTCCGAAGCTGTCTATGCTGGGCATCTTGATATCTACCCTGGTGTCCATTCGGCCTATAATCATAGTCTAAATCATCCTCAAATGGATCAGCAGGAGGACCAAAATCCTCTACATGTTGCCTAGGGACTGGGACTTGTCTAAAGTGGTTAGGGAGGGGAAGGATTCCTGCATGAGGATCTGTGGGCCGCTCATTGGGTTGTTGAACGATTGGGGGATCATTGGCAACATCCCCAGGGTCAGAAACTCTACCTGACCTCTAGACTGGGCTAACTCCTCCCTAAGTGCAGTGATGGACTCACGGGGTGTGGTAAACTCAATCTTAGTGTCACGATCAAATCTGGTAAATGATTCTTTCAAAGTAGCTATGTCCTGATGGACAGTGGTCATGTCTTGCTCAATGGCTATGCAGCGGTTAGTCAAAGTCATGGTGAAAGGCAATGAAGGTGGGGTGGATATGTGAATAGGTGGTGAAATGCTGACACATCTTAAATTACCAAAATTAGAAAGACAAATTGCCACGAATGAACATTTAAGAAAACTGAAATAAAATGAAGAAAATATGCAAGTTGCGTGCCTAAGTATGAAAGAGGTGGAAATAGGGTATGAGAATGCAATGGGTGTGTGAAATATATCAGAAAGGTGGCCTAGAGTTTGAAAATAAAGGAAGGAAACAATAAAGAAAAGAAAACAAGAATAAATGTTTTTTTTTATTTTTTTATTTTTTTTGGACTGTTGGGACAAAGATAGAAGGCTTAAAGGGACCTAACAAAAATTTAAAAAGCTACCAGCTAATTCATATAAAACCCACAATTTTTCAATGAAAAGGAGTTGTGTACCGTTCACCGAGGCGCAATGAGGTGTAAAACTCCACTGTGGAGGTCGAATTGACCCAAATGGACTGCAAAATCGGAACCGGGACGTCGAAAAATGTTGGGAAGGCTATAGGGGTCAAACCGTAATTTTCCAGAGAGCTTGGGCGCCAAACTGTAATTGTTCAGAAAGCTGAGGGGCCAAACGGTAATTTTCCAGAGGGCTTGAGGCGCTAAAAGATAATTTTTCCAGAAAGCTTTGACGTTCTGACACGTGGCAGTCAACGGTCAAATGTTGACCGGGTCGGTCAACGGGTCAACGGGTCGGGTCACAAACCGGGTTGATGGTTCAAAATTCGGGTCGGGTCAGGTCAGGTGAGCCGAGCCGAGCCGTGATGTTCGAGCCGAGCCTCACGTTTGACTGTGAAGCGTGTGGATCTCACGCGCCGAGAAGCTAGCCGCGCGTGAGGGTGCGTGGAGCACTTTTCCGGCGACCTTTTTCTGCCGGCAATGATTTTGGCGACGTCTGAGTTACTTTGGGGTGTTCCGGTGGTGTTGGCAGCCGTGGAGGTGGTGGTTCTGGTAGTGCAAGGCGCAGTCTCGTTGTGTATATATATATATATATATATATATATACTCACACAGGTAATAGAAAGCTTTTCGTGTGGGAGGTCCAAGCACGTGAGTGTGTTTCAAGTTCGTGAGTATGGTGAATCTATGGCAGCGAGTGGGTATGGTTTGATAGCGAAAAGTTCGTGGATCGAAGTTATGCTCCGATACCAATTGATGGGACTTGAGTACCAATGAAAAGAAATAGAGAAATAGAGAGAGAAATAGAGAGAAATAGAGAGAAATAGAGAGAAGAACTTAGAGAGAAATCAGAGTATTAGGGAGAAAGAAAGAGAGAGAGAGAGAACTCAGAATATTAGGGAGAAATTTCATTATCATCAAGTCTAATCTCAAATAAAGGGTTTATCCCCTTTATATAGACAACAATCCTACTCCTACTAGGAAACTAATTAAAAGATAATTACAACCAAAATAGAAATATCCTAAATAACAATAAAGATAAATAACATCTAATTAAGATAAATAATAACTAATCCTATCCTTATGCATTATGATCCACATCAACTTGTTTTTACAACAGAAAATTGCAGAAAACCCTATCTTAAAAGTCCAGAAAACTTAAAAACTTAAGTATCCAAATTATCAAATTGGGAGGTGAAAATAATGTTTAACGAATTTGCAACCTTTAATATTCAGTTTGTCCTAGTTGCAGAGAAGGAAACTGCAGCTTGGGCAGGTATAAAATGTTTAGAAAAACACTACATTGCATGTAATATCTAATAAAACGAAATCTTGACCATCATGGCCAACTATTAATTTTTTGATAGTTTAATGACAAAAAAAAAAAAAAAAATGTAAATATAATTTTCATTTTCTTTTCAAATTACAAAACATGATGTGAGTTAGAGTTAACTTTCAACCAAGGAATTAAATATCAATATCGACGGATATATCGAGGGCCACAAAACATGGATACATAGAAGGATATATCGATCGTATCAGAAATATTGATACCGAATCAAAAATATGACAAATATGATTAGTTAAACACTGGCATTTTCAATGAAACTCTGCAGAACATTGATTTAGATAATAATACACCATTTAGAATCAAAACAATGGAATTTAAATGTATATAAAACAAGTTAAATAATTTTTAACATATTTTGACCCTTTTTTTCAAACAATTTTTAACATATTTTATGTTTTAACCTTTTATAACTTACTAACAAATTAAAATTAATTTTAACAAAATATAAAGAAAAAAAATTAAATAATTAAGTTTATATACTGCAATATATTAAAATAAAATAGTAGTAGATGTTTGACTTTTCAAAGGTTCTTTTACTAGGGAAAGGCCAAAAAAAAAAAAAAACAATTAAAAGTAAAAAATTATTAAGCTTATTACCCACGCGTACACAAGGGTCTGGTTCCTACTAACACTACAAGAAAATAGGTTTTTAGCCACGGTAATTTAGGGATGGAAGCTCAAAGTGTCGCTAAAACATATTTTTGGGACAGTAATATTTCCATCGCTAAGTTTCCATTGCCAAAACTCTATTTTTTTGTTTTGATGTTGAAAAAATTACCTCTCACTATATGTTCCGTCGCAATTTACTTTTTAGTGACTATAATTACTATCACTAAATCTAATGATTATAACGACTGTAATTTCTGTCCCTAATGATTTTAGTTTTTTTAAATATTATTAACTATAGCCATGGTAATTTTCATCACTAAATCTAAAAATTATAGTGACATAAATTTCGGTCCTTAATGGTTCTACTTATTTAAATATTATTAACTATAGCCATGATAATTATCAGTGGCTAATTATAAATCTATAGCCACATTAAAAATCAGTTGCTAATGCCTTGTTTGATCTATGCTCCAACTAAAAACCGGTTTTGTGCTCAAATTAAAAAAAAAAAAAAATTGTATAATTCATTTGTTTCATTTTCTGCAAAAACCAAATTCAAGTTTGTGCTCTTGCGCTTTGCAAACAGCAAAATCCCAACAAGGAGATCTCGTCTCCAACTCTCCAAGCTAGTGTTTTCAGCGAAATCTCTGAAAACCGGTTCTCTCTCGCTCTTCCTCATCTCCTTTGCAACGGCTAGGGTTCTCTCACACTTCCTCATCTCCTCTGCAAATAGCTAGGGTTCTTTTTTGCGCTGCCGTCGTTGGTTGAGATTCAGTGAGCTCGCTCCCAAATCGAGGTGAGTTCCTTCTCAAATCTCATCAATAATCTGCATCTTTTATTGTTGTTTGAAATTGTTTTCTATTTCGTCTGTTACTGTGCATCATTTATTTACCTATGAGATCTCCCATGGATGTTGCCGTTGTCGCACTCATTTACCATCCTCGTGTTAATGTTCTTGCAACTCAAATCTTATATTATTGTCATCTCCTGTTTGTATTACTAGAATGCTTCAAAACTCCTATCTATCACAGTTCTAGCAACCAGAGTCTGCATATGCTTTGGTTATTTGATGTGCTTAATTTGTTTTACTCACTGTGAGTATTTGAAAAAACAGGAAGAAGATACTACGGTACCCTAGATGCCATAGTCATATATATTAAAATTCTCCTATTGTTGCTCTCCCGAGTCCTACCCATTGCAAGATTCATAGCTACTGGCATCCGCATGTGCTTTCATTGTGTGAAGTTTCCTGCACACATTTGCTTTGAGTCTTCGATTCTCTTTGTGCTCGTTATGATAGAGCTCAAGCTTAGCTCGTTATGACCTTGGCCTGTTGAAACACCACTAGTTTTTAATGAAATTAGAGAAATCTGTCCCATTTGCTTTCTTGGTGATACAATGCTTTCCTAATATAAAATGATGTCACAGTGATACAATATGCTTTCCTAATGTTATCTGTGTTCCTCCTTAATAATTTTTTCTGCAGACACATCCCTTTCACAGGCACTTCACATCAGCACTTCCCTACTCTTTGCTTGCTGCATATCCTCTCTATATGGTGAGTCTCAGAACTGAGATAAACACAATAGATTTATCATCCTAACTTCTCTATTGTTTCTTTATTATGGTTTCTCTATGGATGTGCAACTATTTTTTTGGTTAAATCAAATCTCTTTATAGCAGTTCAATTATCATCAGACAACTATTTTTTTTGGAAATATAATTAATTGTTTCTTTATTTTTTTGGTTAAATCCAATCTCTTCACATCAACTATTTTTTTGGTTAAATC
The DNA here is from genome assembly GCA_017140935.1 of Hamamelis virginiana. Classification (NCBI taxonomy): domain Eukaryota; kingdom Viridiplantae; phylum Streptophyta; class Magnoliopsida; order Saxifragales; family Hamamelidaceae; genus Hamamelis; species Hamamelis virginiana. Next base: position 433,695 of record JAESVK010000890.1, on the reverse strand, counting down.
CAATCTCTTTATGGTTTCTCAGATCTGGATATCTTATGGCCTTTTATTTCATAAGTTTTAGGATCTATTTGAGAATTGTAAAACTAGATTAGGTTAAATCCAATCTCTTTATGGCATTTGATTTTTGAATTGACTGAACAGAAATCTACATAACCATGCATATAGCAGTGAAATAAAAGTTATAAGTTAGATTCATCTTCAACTGATAAAATTTTTCATATTTTGTGAATATGGCTTAAGTTATAATATCCCTCCATCAAATGGTGTCATCCCATAGTCTCCCATGCATACAAAGAGTCTGGCTACTCTCAAACACCAGGTAATAAATCTTAACACTACCTTTCCTTTTCTTTTCTTTCTTTTTCCCTTTCTTTTATATTTCTGCTTGATCTGTTGCGTATCATACGATGTGTATAATGAATTGAAGGATATGCAGAACATGTTTAGCATTCTCCATTTGGAGTTTGGACAATATAGAATTTGAAGTGATGTTTGAACTTTCAAGTAAAACCAATCTTTTGGAAAGATGCAGGGACATTAGATGGAAAGAAGAAGAAGAAGGGGTAGTGGGAGTACGATTATGAGAGTTTTGTGGAGGTGTCAAAGAGGGTAATGCAGGGAAGGAATCATATGCAGCAGCAGGAAGTGGTACGGGAAGTGCTCTTGTTTGTGCTCCCTCTAGGTACGCCTGCTCAGGTGGACTAAAAAACTCTCACTTCTACTTCTTTATCTTCTTTCTCTCTCTGTTTTCTGCTCTGTTTAAGAAATTGAATGATTAGGCTTAGGGAGTAAATTTGTTAGGGTTTATATATACATATAGATTATGAAAATCCATTAATCATGACTTGTAAGTAGTAACAGAGACAGCTTAACTAGTTATTGGTGTTGCAGTTTAGGAAATTGTTTCCGCCAACACAGTGGGCTGCAGAGTTCAATGCTGCACTGACAGTGCCTTTCTTCCACTGGTTAGTTATTATTGCTTGTGATGTGCAGATTTTGAAGATATGAGTTGTGAAATGGTGTACGGCCAAGTTCCACCATCGTTTGAAGAGAATCCAGTGCCCAAACAGCCTTGTTATGCAGAAATTTGTAAGTGTACTGAGTGAAACTTCCATTGTATGTATAATGGCATAATTCTTAGTTCTCTAATTATGGGATTATCTGTAGGCTCCATAGCAAATCCCAGCTCCAGTGTCTGTCCTAAACTACAAGCTTGAGAAGACCTTTCTTCTCCATTGAGTTCATGGGTAACTGCAAAATGTGAATCATTTACGTACACATTCCAAGTCCACCTGCAGTGACCACGGTGATTCATTACAAGCCAATGTATATTAATTACCCAATATTCTTAATTCTAAGAACTTGAAGCGTAGGAACACTTGTAATTTTTTTCTTCTCAGTCGAGTTTGATACACATCTCATATTTGATCAATTGTATTGGCAAACATATTATGGATTACATTTTGATCTATGATATTCATTACTATTACTATATTATGGTTTAAACTTTGAATGGCGTGTTTTGGATTCATTTTTGAAGGGTATTATGATTGTAGCATGTAGGATATATGATACAGGTTTTCGAAAATAGAAAAATAGTGAAACAATGTGCGCTACTTAGAGTATTAAGGACGGTAATTACCATCACTAAATGAACTAATGCAATAGTTTAATAGTGATGGTAATTACTGTCGCTGTTAGGTATGAATAACGACTGAATTTACCATCCCTAAAAGTCTATGTTGTAGGGACAGTATATACCGTCCCTAAATGTGTGTAATAGTGTCAGTCTTTACCGTGCCTAAAAGAAATAGTTTCTGTCGGTATTACTTATTTCTGTGCCTAAAAGTCTATGTTTTAGGGATGGTTATTTGATCTCTAGCGATGGTAATTTCTGTCGGTAAAAGTCAAACTAATAGCAATAGAACACCATTATTGTCGATATAACTATTAAGCGACGGTGGCAGTGGCAAAATAAATTTAGGGACAGAAATTCTGTCGCTAAAGGCCTTTAGCGACGGTATTAAGAGTTTTATCGACAGTATTTTACTGTCGGTAAAAGTCATATTTTTTGTAGTGTAACCCCGCATGCCACACACATACGTGTATATATATATACACAGTTCATAGTATGTATCCCGAAGCTTCTCATTTGTTTCCACTAGAAATTAGCCTCGATCAGCCCCAAGAGAAGAGAGGGAGAGAGAGAGAGGAAGGAAAAAAAATGGTGGTAGCAACCAGCAGCTAGAAGTTGGCAGCACCCAATCATTGAGAGGAGGTGCTCACCAACACCACTGAGCACACCTCAGGCCAGCACTGTCGGGAAGGAAAATTCCTCAGCACCGAGTCAAACACTTACCCTCTCTATTATCTCTTCTTGTCGCAGTAACTCGGCAAAGAAGAAGAAGAAGAAGAAGAGGAGAAGAGAGTAAAGGAGGCAAATATCGCCTATATATCAGAAGATACCTGAGATTTCTTGCTTTTCACTTGAGGAAACTTACCGATATCTGGGAAAATGCCGATATATCTTAATATATACCGATATACAATGGTAAAAATATACAAGTTGTATCTTGTATCGGGTATCACCCATATAGTGATATACCGTTGATATATCGGCGATATTCCCGATATTTAATTCCTTGCTTTCAACTAATTTAGTAGCCAACTATTAATTATCTAATATACTTTAATGAAAACGGAAATAAAATAAATAAATAAATAAATTGTAAATATAATTTTTATGTTCTTTTCAAATTACAAAAAGTACACATGATGTGAGTTACAGTTAACTTTCAACTAATTTGGTACATAGTGTAATACCTCCCGTCTACAGTCTAGAGTCTCTTTAAGATAATCAACTATAAAAAATGTGCTTATGTCGAAAAGATACCGATTGAGGAGTTTACTATTCAGCTGATATAGTTATTAGTTATCACATATCTGACCAGGTCAGAAGAGGAGATACAGGAAGAGGAAGGAGCAAGTTATGGATGATCAAATGAGAAGAGACACTCTGAAGCAAAGGCAACAGAGTGTGGGCTCTGGATTTAGCTGATTTGACCAACTTTTGGCAATTGAGGTAGCCCAAAGGTTGCACAATGGAAGAGGAATCTTGGAACTTTTTGATGCCATGTCTTCTCCAGCACAAATCTTCTGGTCTTTGACAAAAATTAAGTTTGAATAACGAAACAAATGGGAGTGTAAGAATTTGGTCCTGGCTACAGAAAGGAGAAAGACATGGATCATCCTTTTCAAGTTCTTAAGCCTAATCTGGAGATCTTCGACTCTGAAAACTCGGGCAAGCAAGAGAAGTACGAGCTAACCAATGGCAAGGGCCAGATTATAAACATACACAACATTGTTAAGTAAAAGAGATTGAGAATAAGACAGAGAATCGAGACTCAACACCAACTCTTTATTTATTTATGGATAGATGAGGACTCTTTGATGAAGCAAGTTCTCCTAAATCCGACAGATGTAGAAGTAGAGAAGCTAGCCTCTCATTCCATGCAAGCACAAATATAGATTTGGTACAGATTCCTTTCCCAAGCTGCCATGGCAGGGATACCGCTACAAAAAGACAAAGCCTTTTATATGGAAAAAGCCATAATAAGAAAGTTTTTAAGAGATAAGAGGAAATCTCATGGTAAGAGTGTAAGACTTATCAAAAGTTTTGTTTTTTGTCCCCCCTGGTCAGGATCACTATCAAAAGTTAAGCACTCATAATCTGGAGTTCTTATAGTGCCTAGGTAACCACAATATGAATATTCATTAAATTTGGTGATTACTCTCAATTAACAATCTGCTCTTTCTTCTCTACTTTTTCTGCCAAAGATTCCGCTAAAGGTGTTTGATTGTTCAATGATTTCTTCAAATCATAATTAGTTGTTGAATTTGATAATAATTATCTTGAAACTTATTTTCAATTTCAGGTATTCTTGAAAATGTGGCTCTCCACCGAAAGCACTGATGTGAAATGAGTACTCCAACATATCCTGCAATTCATTACTGTCACCCCCATGTTTTGGGGATGTGAGTTGTACCACTTGCAGGCTCAAACACTTAATGAGTTAATGTACATCTTCAGTTGGTTAATTTCTTTAAGGGAACTAGTACTAGAAGGATAAATTGGTGCTGCATGCTCTATGATTTTTAGAACATCCCAAACAAAAACAAAAAAAAAAAAACAAAAAAAAAAATCTCTAATGCAAGTATGTAAGCTGATGTAGACAGCAGATTTGCAATTTGATTGCAACTGGAAATTACACAACCATTTGGGGCAGAAGCAGTCGCACAAACTACAGGGAATTCTTTTTTTTTGGATAATTAACAACAGGGAATTCACTTTACTCCAATAAAGGACTGTTTCAGCCAAAGAAAACATTTGAAAGAAAAAAAAATGTAAACTTACTTATCCAAAAAGTCTTCTCCATAATTTTCATTCATAAATTTATAATCACACTCAAAGCCACAGTTGGTATTGTTAGGTTTAATGAACAGCCACCAACAAGTTTTTCAACTGGCTTACGATATGCCCCATCAAAGCCAAGGCCCTCACATTGAGTATGGCTCTATTAGGCCCAATAGGCCTTATGGTCATTCATAGACAGATGATCCATATAATTTAGCAATAACACTAGGTAAATAGCGAAGAAATAATTACACTAAAAGTAATAGGAATTTGGGATCCTTATCTTTTTGACAGGAAAACATGTCCAAAAAAAGCGAAATAAACATAACTTTGTTAGAAAAGAGAAGTGATGTGGATCATGATGCACAAGGCCCACGAACTTGGAAGACATATACTAGGAGGGCCCGTAGGAATAATTAGATGCTATTTATCTTTATTTTATTTAGGATATTTCTATTTTAGCTGTAATTATCTTTTAATTAGTTTCCTAGTAGGAATAGGATTGTTTTCTATATAAAGGGGATAAACCCTTATTTTTGGGTGAGACTTGACGATTAATGAAATTTCTCCCTAATATTCTGATTTCTCTCTCTCTCTCTCTCTCTCTCTCTCTCTCTCTCTCCCTAATATTCTGATTTCTCTCTAATTTCTCTTTCTATTTCTCTCTTTTTCCCTCTATTTATTTTCTTGGTATTCGAGTCTCATCAATTGGTATCAAAGCATCACCACGATCCACTAACTTTTCAAACCATACCTACTCATAGTTCTTGTTATCTGGAAATTGCATTTGTGCCCTCAACTTTCTGGAAATTGCATTTGTGTCCTTCAACTTTCAGGAAATTGCAATTTGGCCCCTTAACTTTCTGGAAATTTCAATTTGGCACTTCAACTTTCTAGAAATTTCATTTGCGCTCCTCAACTTTCTGGAAATTACAATTTGGCCCTTACACTTTCTGGAAATTACTGTTTTGATCCCCGCAGCCTTTCTAGCGTTTTTTGACATCCCGGTTTAAATTTTGCGGTCCATTTGGGTCAATTCGTCCTCCACAATAGAATTTTACACGTCATTGCGCCTCAGTGAATGGTACACATCTCCTTTTCATTGAAAATTTGTGAGTTTTCTTTCAATTAGTTAGTAACTTATTAAATTTGTGTTAGGTCCCTTTTAAGTCTTCTATCGCTTTCCCAACAGTAAAAAAAAAAAAAAACTTTAGTCTTGTTATCTTCTCTTGATTGCTTTCCATACCTTTTAAAAAAAAAAAAAACTCTAGGCCACCTTTCTGATATATTCCACACACTCATTGCATTTCCACTCCCTACTTCACGTCTTTCATACTTAGGCACGCAACTTGCATATTTTCTTTATTTTTAATTCAGTTTTTCTTAAGTGCTCATTAGTGGTAATTTATTTTTTTAATTTAAGTAATTTAAGACATGTCAACATTCACCACCCATTCACCCACCTTCACCATTGCCTATTTTTCACCATGACTTTGACTGACCGCCGCATAGCCCTAGAGCAAGACATGACCAATGTCCAGCAAGACATAGCCACTTTGAAAGAGTCATTTACCAGATTTGATCGAGACACTAAGGTTGAGTTTACCACACTCCGTGAGTCCATAGAAGCACTTCGAGAGGAGTTAGCCCAGTCTAGAGTCAGGGTATAATTGATGACCCCGGGGATGTTGCCAATGATCCCCAAATCGTTCGACAACCCAATGAGCAGCCCATATCCACTGATCATTCTGCTTTCGCAAATTATACCCCTCCAGAGGAAACTTCCGATGTTGAGAGGGATCTCGAGCTCGATGATGAGCAGGAGCAGTCCCATCTTACTGTCATGCAGTGCATCCTATCTACTCCTTTAGGGAAGGATGATTGGAAGCGTACGAGCATCTTTCACACCTTTGTCACAAGTGAGGATAAAGTTTGTAAGGTTGTAATTGACGGCAGGAGTACTATGAATGTGGTCTCCACAGCCGGTTTAGCTAGGATGAAGTTAAAGCCCGAACCCCACCCTCACCCTTATCGGGTAGCTTGGGTAGACAAGACCTTTTTACTGGTCTCAGAGAGGTGTCTGGTTCATCTTCAAATGGGAGACTATTCTGATAAGATTTGGTGCGATGTCCTCCCTATGGATGTCGCCCATATTTTGCTTGGTCGTCCTTAGCTTTTTGACTTGGACGTGACCAACAACGGAAATGATAATTCATATATTGGAAAATCTATTCGATTGCTTTCTGCCAAACTGTCTCCCACGAGTAGAAATCCCAAGGTTAAGAATCCCTCCCAACCTCCTGTCAAGAACCATATCCATGTTCTTTCCCGAAAGGAGTTTGTGCGGAAAGGACAAGAGTCTAGCATAGCTTTAGCGCCTGTAGTCCAACAGTTACTTCCGGCTTCTTTAGGAAAGATTGTTGAACCTCCTCTTGAGATCACTACCTTATTAGAGGACTCTAAAGATGTTATACCGGATGAGTTGCCACCTATGAGGGATATCGAGCGTGCCATATATTTTGTCCCTAGGTATTAGTTATCTAATAGGGTTATGGGAAATTTATTTAGGTGCTTTGTAAGGGAGCGTCCTAGGAATTGGGACTCAATTTTACTGACTACAGAGTTTACGTCTAATATATCTGTTAATCGATCAACTGGGAAGAGTCCTTTTCAAATTGTCTATGACCTTTTCCCTTTGCCAACCCTTTGACACTGTTTCCTTTTCCATACTGTCCTTTCATTTCTACTGATATTTTTGTCCAGCACATTTATGATCTCCATGCTAACATTCGTCGAAAAATTACTTTGAATAATGAACAGTACAATTTAGCTGCTAATGTTCATCGTAGGCAACTGGATTTTAATGAAGGAGCATATGTTATGGTGCGTATCCACCCTGCTCGTTATTCTAAACCCTCCTTTAAAAAGTTGCATGCCCGAGCCACCGGATCATTTTGTATCATTCGCAAGTTGGGATCTAATACTTATTTAATTGACTTACCATCTAATATGAATTTTAATCTTGTTTTCAATGTTGGGGATTTGTTTCCTTATCGAGGCACTTTTGAGCCTCCTACTGTGCCAGGTTTGTCTACAGGTGGTTTTACCTTTTCTCCTACCGCTGCTCCGGTGTCCGTTATCCTACGCTTTCCACTTCCGCGCAACGTTCAGATTGGCGATTTTATATATGCTCAGACTATTCTGTTACATGGTGGTCCTTACTGACGGTATCTTGTCCGCTGGAGGGATCACCCTGGCATTGAGGATACTTGGATTACAAAAAATAAGTGTCGGTGTCTTGATCCTGCTCTTTGGGAGGTTTACCAGCGTTCTAACTCTCCGAAGGAGAGTTTTTCTCAGCCGGGGGGAATTAATATGGATTATGATGCACAAGGCCCACGAACTTGGAAGACATATACTAGGAGGGCCCGTAGAAATAATTAGATGTTATTTATCTTTATTTTATTTAGGATATTTCTATTTTGGTTGTAATTATCTTTTAATTAGTTTCCTAGTAGGAGTAGGATTGTTTTCTATATAAAGGGGATAAACGCTTATTTTTGGGTGAGACTTGATGATTAATGAAATTTCTTCCTAATATTTTGATTTTGTCTCTCTTTCTCTCTTTTTCTCCCTAATATTCTAATTTCTCTCTAATTTCTCTCTCTATTTCTCTTTCTTTCCCTCTATTTCTTTTCTTGGTGTTCAACTCTCATCAAGAAGTTTCTAAAGCTCTATTTGCTTCAACAGAAATCTCAATGGAATTCACATAGTTGTCCTTTGAGGATTTATAGTATTTCGAATGATTGTATCGATATTATTTAGGAGCACGATATGGCTATTAGGGTTAATCAAGTCTATAGAGAAGAAATCAAGCTACAGACTTCTTGGCCAATTTAGGACATCGTATAGAATGTAATCAAATTTTGGATTCTAATTTTCCTAGGGAGATTTTGCCTATTCTTTGGGAAGAGTGGAAGACGTCATTGGTAGAATTAGGCCGAGGCGGTGTTCATCTTTATTTCCTTTACCCGAAAACATAAAAAAATAAAATAAAAAGAAAGATATAGAATCAAAAGCTATGTACGAACACTAAAAATAAGTGAAAGAACCATCCACTAGTTAACATAAATCAAATCCACCACACCCTATGTGATGAAAGATTACAAGCCATACCTTATGTCCCCTACAAAATTGCATTGTCAAAACCCGACTTGTTGTCAATTCCTGATACAATTATATGGTGGTAAGCTGAATATAAGAGGTGCATAGTTTGTGCACACGTGTGTGTGTGTGTGTGTGTGTGTGTGTGTGTACAGTAATGCTATTATGAGGATGGCCTGATGCAAAGTTGCGTCAGGTCGCCTCCATATGGCAAGTTTTAGATAACAGTTCGAAAAATTGACCGTTGGATTAGATGCCCATCTTCTGTATGTCATGCCTGCAAAAAATCACAGTGATTCGACGGTTGGTTTTTGAAAAATGTCATTGTGAAAATATGCAACTTATTTGTTCTTCAAAGTATCACTATTTTTTTAAGGTCAGTTTTTTCAAAAATCAACCATCGGAGCACTGTGATTTTTTGCAGGCATGACATACAGAAGAGAGGCATCTAATTCAACGGTCAGTTTTACAAGATGTCATCTGAAATTGGCCATATAGAGGCGACCTGACGCAACTTTGTGTCAGGCCAGCCTGATAATAGCATTACCGTATATATATATATATACACACACACACACACACACCTTCAAATTCATAAATGCACCAACTACTGAGAAAAAGTATTTAAACAATAAAACTAGCAATGGCATAGCAGACAGTAGATATCATACCCAAAAAATACGAGGAACCTTGACCATGTTGTTGTTTCTAAAGTTTTGGGCAGTTCTCTCAGCGTTTCTTGCCTCTTGAATGAAATCTACAATGCCACCACAGAAGCAATATTGCTCCAATAATTTAGGGTAATGACTTGAAACCCACTTTTAGAAATAATCAATTTTGGAGTGCTGCTTAGATCATCCCTTCATCTTTTCAGCTCAAGAAAATTGAAAGCAGGTATTTTACTATGTGAATAAAAGTTGCATTGTAGTAGGAATCACAATGTTTTAAAAGAAACAAATGAAGTATGCTAAGAGATCAGCTAATATGAATATTTTTCTATTATATTCAGTGCCAGCAGTATTTTAAAATAGCATCAGAAGGGAAAGAGTACCCAGCTCCATTCAGTGATTTGAGTCTTTCACAGGTGCTAGAACCGTCTAATTATGTGATAATTTATTTTGATAAATCAAAAGCTAATAG